>VDFB02323882.1:18801-43183 GCA_007258455.2 Sequoia sempervirens
ATATTGGACCTGGCACTTTCATTTTTAACATAGGCGCCTATCATGGGTCCAACTTTCATTTTAACACCCAAGCGCACATTGCCTATGGAGGTTCTAATTTTAAACACTTAGGAATCTCTAGCCACGCCTTTGCTCACTTTATCCTCCAAGGCGCATTTGACCACATCAACTTCCAGTTTTGGTTGGGGCGCATTTGAGACCTCTGACTTTCATTTTTGTCACCCTAGGCGCATATAATGCCTTGAACTTTTAATTTCACCTTGGCTATTTTCAAGACCCCTTCCAGGCGCAAATGGATGCATGAACTTTCACTTTTTGGCTTTGGCGCATTTGGGACCCAGAGGTTTCAATTTCAAACACTTAGCCAATTTTAAGCCATCTCCAGGCGCATTTAACACCTTCCACTTTCAATTTGTGCCTTAGTGAAAACTTCAACTTCTCCAGAGAAGGGCGCATATAGCTGGGTCTATGTTCATTTTAAGACACTTAGTGAAATTTTCATCATTTTACAGAGGGGCGCATCCAAGGAGTCAAGCATCAAGTTAGGGGCGCATCTAGCATATCCAACTTTCATTTTTACCACTGGGCGCAAATCACCATCCAAGGTTTCATTTTAACTCTTAGGCGCATTTGGCACTCTGGAGTTTCAATTTATTTGCCTTAGTCAAATTTCCAGTTTCTAGCCTCTCCTTCTCAAAGTCAGGCGCAAATCCACCCTTGAGGTTCCAATTTAACTCTTAGGCGCATTTGATCTATCAAGGTTTCGTTTTCAACATTTCAACCTTTTCTTGCCAAATCAACTTGCAAGGGCGCATTTAAGGCCAGCAACTTCCAGTTTGTGCCTAGGCGCATTTAGCATACTAAGCTTTCATTTTTGTCAAGAGGGGCGCTTTTGCAAGGGTCTACATTCAATTCCGACACTTAGAAAAATTTCATCATTCCAACCCTCTTGACCTTGGGCGCATTTGGCAGGGTCTCCGTCAAGTTTCCGGACTTAGAGAATTTTCACCTCTGTTCAGCCTTCAAAGTGAGCCTTAATGCCGGAATTGAAATTTTATCCATTTTAGCACAATTTTACGCCTGTTGCCAGATTTGAGTTGATTCTCCGTGGTCGACCCTAACTCGCCCTGACTTTCTATTTTTAGAAAGTTCCCGAAATTTCGCGCCGTTGACTGGATTCTGACTCCTAAACGCCCGATTTTCACTTTGCTCTGAATTTTGACTAGCTTGTTCTGTCGTCGCCTGATGTCTGTTTGTACCTGCTATTTTTAGCAACCTGCTAAAAATAGAAACTTCTCAGAAAGTCTTCAAATTTCATGCTGATGCCCCAAACATGGTGATTGTCATCGGATGCCGACTGCGGAATGTCGTTCCTTGGATTTTAGGAAACCCTTGCACTGACCTCGCTAAAAAGCAATTGTCCGATCTTCCATCTTCCGCTACTCGCTTTGTATTGAAATTGCTACTAAGGATTGCTTATCAATGCGGCTTGACTTGTGCTTGCTGAGGTTCAGTGCTGACCTGCCAATTATAGCTGCTGCCGAAGTGACTTACTATTTATAGTAAGTGCCCGTTTCTGAGACTTCCTTTGCTCCGTTTGCTTTGAAATTTGGACAGTGTGCCCTTCGGTAGTGAACTTTCCTATGTATGCTGACGCCGAGATCAACTTTCTATTTATAGCCTGCGCCGAGAATATCTTACTAAAAATAGCAAGTTCTCCGATTGCCTCCAAATTTTGCCAGCAGACTCTCGAAAGGATGCTGATCGTGATGGGTACTTCAGCTTTGAACATTCTGACCTTTGACTCCTCATTTTAGCTATGAAGCTCAAAACCCTAATTTTATGCATGTCGCTCAGATGAGCTCCGTTTGACGTCGTTTCGTTGCATGATGATCAGCTTGCAGTTCTGAAGCGTCGAGCTGCTGCCCAAGTAATACCTGCTAAAAATAGAAAGCGGCCTGAAAAGTGATCAACCAGCTGTCGGATGATCTTGCATGTCACACTGCCCGAAAAATCTTGAAAAACCCAGAAAAATCTTCAACATGCACGCACTGGCTAAAAATAGTAAGTTTCCGAAAAGTGGTCAGCTCCATTTGCATGCTACATCGTCACGAAGCTCTTGGAAAACCCAGAAAGAAAATGCCGACATGCGCTGAAAATGTCTGCATGCAAACCCTGATATTGGCCTCCGAAGGCCGAATGCTGAAAGTCATCATCATACTTTGCATGTCACATCACTGCGAAGGTCTCGAAAAACCCACAAGGAATCTCCGGACATGCGTTGAAAAACTCTGCGTTTAAGCCCTGAAAATTGCCTCTGAAGGCAGAACTGCTAAAAATAGCAAGCTGTCCGTTTTTGCTCAAAATTTGCCAAAAGTGAATCTGAAGTGCTCGGAATACAATGAAGTGATCCAAATGTGAAAATCTTAAGAAAATCAACCCTAAACTGACACTTACTAAAAATAGAAAGATGGCAGAATTCAGTGAAAGTTCAGGGGTTGCTTGCTGAAAACATGGTAATAACTCTGCTAGGCTCAAAAGCTGACAAACCAACTCAATCTGATCTCAATATGACCTAAAAACGTGAAACCCTAATTTCAGACCTGGTCGAACCTTACGTTCAAGCTTGCTGACGGGAGCGTCCCCAGAAAAGCAGAAAGCGGAAAAGAAGCAGAACGAGAGAGAGAAAGACAAAAAGCAAAGCCAAAAGACCAGAACGGAGCAAAAATTTATGGGTCCCCATTTCAGATGGGGCGATGTGTGAAAAGGTCACAACAGAGTGTGTATTGGCAATGAACAGCTATGCACAGTATTAACTGCTCTTCAAATTAGGAGGGGAAGCTCCCTCTTTTGCTAATATGCATAAAAAAGTAAAGTATTCTAAAATCCTATCTTTTTGACTCAGTTGGTAGAGGCACAAGGTTAAGAAACCCAATACATTGCAGCTAAGGTTTTCTCTGGTACCGCAATTCTTAACTACAACTAGGCTAACGCTAAAACTATCCTATTTCCTCAAGAAAAATAGAGCATGAGGACTTAGGAGCAAATTTGGGAACGGTTGACGATAAACTTTATATCAGGATTCCCAAGGAGGAGGAACTCCTATCCAAGGTGTAGGCTGAAAGTAGATTACTGGAAACAAACAATAAACGACAATCTTTATTTCTAAATTCCCAAGGAGGAGGAACCCCTATCCGAGGTGTAGATATGAAAGAAAGACTATTAAAAACAACATCAAACGATAATCTCTATTTCTAAAATCCCGAGGAGGAACCCCTATCCAAGGTGTAGATGTGAAACAAGATTATTAGAAACAAATAAATCTGGGACAGCAAATTGCATGAAGGACCTAACAAACAATGAACAATCAAACCAGCTTTATATTAACAAAGTGAACCAATACAAAATAGCAATATTGCACGGCAAGATAGGCACAACAATTTGTTATCACAGCAAAAGTTAAAGAAATAATGAGCAAGGCTTCTCTTATTTATAGAACCTCAAAGGAGTAGGGAACCCTAAAATCTCCTTGAGTTAACATCAGTCTTGCAAGCATGCAAGATTTATTCTTAAGTCTAAATGTATGCAACTTAATAGTTAACTGGAAAAACTACCTCTGTCAACTAATTCTAAACTAAACTAATTGGACCTTGCAACATGCGAGTCCTTATTGATATGAGATTCAACTGATAACTAACATCAGTTAACTAAATCCTAACTGAAAGCTCCACATAGGTGACTCCAAAATAGACATGCACAAAGGTGGGACAACGAGTTAACTTGGAAAGAGGCATCAAGTTAACTGTTGTGTTTAATGTCTATCTTGAAGAGGTGGGACATCCTGCCCACTAGTTGTGATCTCGAGCAATTAACTCCTCCAAGAAGTTGTTAACTGCCTCATCATCTGGAGGTCGTCACATGTATCAACTGTCAATTCACTACTTGTCAACAACTTGAGCAATCTTGGAAATATCAACACACTCAAACTGACAGTTTACTAACTAGTAACTCTAGCGGCTCTGTAAATGGAGTGATGGCCTTTATTTCTTCTACAGCTTTACGCCTCTAATGCTCTTGACGATTTTCACGTTTTTCTCAATGGAAGAGTGTTGCATGATGAAACCACGAAGTTTGACTGCGAATACTCTAGCTGTGAGAAATGCTCCTGAACTCACTACGCACGCAGAATTCCAACGGTATTCAACCCTTTAAACTGGCCTTGGAAGGCTACCAGCTATACGAGGTATGAAACATTGTGGACTTTGAGTGACTACGCCTTCCAAATTGTCTGAATCAACCCTCTGGATGCACTTGATGCAAATTGGTGTCAGCTTTTCTTATGAAATCATGAATCAAGACCGATTTGATCTTGAATTCAGTATGAGTAAGCTGCATTCTAAAAAACTAGACTATTGACTGTAAACACAGATATGTTTTGACAACTTTTCCCAGTGAGCTAAAAATAGCTTTTGGTGAGGCCTAAAATAGCTTGTCGAGGGGCAATTTTTACGAAAAATTCCAAGACGTGGGTTTTGTAGAGAAAATGTTTCTAAGCAAACCCACAACGTCGAAAATTTGAAAAAGTGCTTTTTCGCTTGGCATGCAAAGATTTTTTGAAACAGAAGTAGCAGGGGTAGCAGGGCCTACGAGGGCAATTTTTCCCAAAAAAAAAATCTAGCATATGGGTTTTGTTGCCGCCTTGGAGCTGATCAAACCCAGTTTCTTCATTTTTCAAAAAGTTGACTTTTTCACCAACATGCAAAAGAATCTTTGGAAAAAAGCACAGTACTTCAAAAATATAAGTAACGGGGCAATTTTCTCAAAAAATTCTAGCACATGGGTTTTGTAGGCGTTAATGTGTTGATCAAACCCAGTTTCTCCGTTTTTTGAAATGTTGACCTTTTGACCGGCATGCAAAAGAATCTTCGGAAAAAAGCACAGTACTTCAAAATGAGAAGTAACGGGGCAATTTTCTCGAAAAAATCTAGAACATGGGTTTTGCTGCCAATGCTCTACTGAGCGAACACAGATGACCAGATTCTGAAAAAGATGCCATTTACTTTGACATGCGAGAGAAAACCTAAGACAAGGATAGAAGAATTTGAGAGAGAGAAAATAGAAATTATATTCTGCCTCTGCAAAAATGACACCTATGCCTCGAATTCTGTTTGATGTAGTTTGATATGCATGTGCTCAAAAGATAAAGTCTAGAAAATAATCCCTCTGAGCAATTTGGAATTGACACTACGAAGAACACTGAAAAATATCACCTGTAGCACCTTCAGATCTTGCTTGCACAAGAAAATGTGTTTTCCTTCAACTGTGATGAAGAAAATAGGCACCCAAGTGCTTTAATGAATAAATTTCATGAATTAAGGCGCCACCTTCAGTTAAATCCTAAATTTAGGATGAAATAACCTCATTGGACCTCAATTCAGTCAACTAAATGAAAATAAAACCCTAAAATGGGCGCCACTTAGCATGCAAAGAAGAAATATGCCACATGCAAGAAAAATGAAGTCATTTGCAATTCGATTTGGAGGTGAAACTAAAGTTTTATTATTATTTTAAGTTGAGTTCAAAAATCCCTCCATTATAGGGTGGCCAATGCACTTCAATTTCAAAAGTCAAAGTTTGACTTTAGGAGCCAACTCTCCAGACTTAGAAACTTTTTTGAAATTTTGATTTGCAAGCATCACTGAAGCCTATGTTTGATCACTGATTCTGAATGACTGATGTATCCAGTAGACTGGCTGACAGTTTCGTTGAAGAGCAAGATCAAAACTGACGAGGAGCTTCTTGAAGCTGCAAACCCTAATTCTGACTTCTGAGCCTTCAAAATTTTGGGCGCCCCTGGGCTCCAAGGGCACTTTTTCTCATTAGACAGTCAAATTTTCATGCATTTTCATCATTTTGAACTTGATTACTACCTTCCTTCAGCCTGCATTTCCCGACACTTGACAAAACTCCCAAGCTGGCTAATAGGTTCACTGCAAAGCTGGCTCAATTTTGAACATAATCTTCTGGAGAGCATAATGCCTAAAAACCTCATCTGACAAGTCAAAAACTTGGGCGCCCCTAGCCTCCAGGGGCACTATTATTTCTAGACTTAGCCATTTTCAAAACTTGTTGAATCTTCGTTCAATCTCCAGCTGTCGGCTACTAACCAACCTTCTGACCCAGCTTGGATATGCAATTGAAAGCTAGAAGAATTCCGCATCGGATGAATATCTAAGCAAACCCTAAAACTGTATTTGAGGGCTCAAAACCTTCCAGGGGCACTTTTGTGCTCTGAACTGATATTTGACAATGACTTTTATCCTTCTGTTTGACTCCTGATTCTGACAATTTTGGCAACTCAAATTCATCTGCCGACGAACTCATTGCGAAACCTAATTAAGTCTAAGACAAACATCCTAGAGGTCATTTGTCGAAAAGGTAACATCTAATACCTCAAAATTTTGGGTGCCCCTAGCCTCTAGTGGCGCTTTTCTACTCCAGTGTTAGTCAAATTTTTACGAATTTCATCTCCCTTGTTCTTCGTTCAATCTTCAAGTTCAGGTGCTAGACAAATCTTCTAGACTGGCTGGTAGGCTCATCACGAAGCTGACAGTATTCCGGAGAAGTCCTCTTGGAAGTGAAAAATCTCAAAAAGATGCTCTAAGCCTCTGAAACCTAGGGTGCCCCTAGCTAGCAGGGGCTCTTTTATTTCCAAAGAAAAATTTCGCCTTGATGAAAATCCCCTCCATGACGAAGCATCATTTTGAACATTTCTTGCCATAGAATCTTTGCTAGAGCGTTTTAAGCTTAGATTTTGACACCTGGTATCTAGCCATTTGCCATCGTTGACCTTGGAGGTCCTAACTTTTCTCCTAAAAAAGTGAAAACAACCCACTAGACTTAAACTAACTTTTTCTTGATTTTGACTTCACCACTGTGATCGTGAAATGAAATAAGCCAATCAAAATAATTTTCAGTCAATTCTGGCAAGATCCTATTTTTTAGGGTTTTTCCTAAAAATAGGGGCCTGGAACCCTAATTTTCAAATTTTTCAAATTTTGCCAATATCTTGGAAACAATAAACCCACAAAAAGCCCATACTTTGTTTGCCCAAAAACTGACTTCTGACGACAATTTTACAAGGTTTAGACCATTTTAATCAAAATGCCTTGATGAAGCAAAAAATTGTTTTGGGTACAAAGTCTAAAAACTAATTATTACAACATAATAATACTTTAATACCCTCCCTTAATGGTCAATCTAATAACTACACCAAGCTTACCCCGAAATTTTACAAATTTGTCAAGACTCAAAGGCTTGTTAAGAATGTCTACAATTTCATCCTTTGAAGGACAATACTATAACATAACTGATCCATCTTCTACAAGTTGTCTAATGAACTGACAATGTAGTTCCACATGTTCGGTACGCTCATGGAAGACTAGATGCTTGGCAAGTTTGAACACCCCTTAATTAACACAGAACAAAGTTGAAGGCTCTACTTGAATCATCTTCATGTCTAAAAGCATGCTTCTAAGCAATACTACCTCACCATGTTGCTTTTACTACTCCTCGATATTCTACTTCTATCGAGGAGAGAGCTACTGCCTTCTATTTCTTGTTGGTCCATGTGACTGCACCTATGTCAATGCTAAAAACATAACCAGAAGTGGAATTTTTGTCATCAACAAAACCTGCCCATCTAAATCTATAATCCCAACCAGCCTAGGATCTTTTATTTTGTTGTACAAAATGCCAAAGTCAAGTGTCTGTTTCACATATTTCAACACCCTCTTCGCTATAATCCAATGTTCTACATTTGGTTCTATCATGAATCTAAAAACGAAACTTACAACATATCTCAAATTATGTCTAGTGTGTAGTCCGCAAATGACCATATTAGTTTTGCCGTCATCGACAAAGTTAGTTTGTCATGTCCCCGAATTGTAACCCCGAAATGTAAATATTTAAATACAAATAAAATAAATATTAGAAACATAAATATAAATAATTGCAATTTAATATTATTATAAGTATTATTATCAAAAATAATATTATAATAATATTACGGATACCAAATTATAGATATTAAATATTATAGAAAGATAATATTGTAAAAATATAAATATATATTACACAGAATATAAATATTGAACAACATATAAAATAAATATATCAAAATAAATATAAATATAAACATTGAATGACATATAACATATAAATATTGAATAACACTTAAATATAAATACATTAAAATAAAACAATACAAAAAATGGTCATTAGAATATATATAAAAACAATGCTAAGCGATTAAGCATAGGCAGCAACCCAAACTAAAGTCATGTCCTTCCAAAACTGAAAGAGCACAACCTTCCTCAAATCGCATCCCTTCTCAAAGTCAAGATGATATAAGATACGGTGGAGTAGGAAGGAGAGGGATAAAAGAGGGAAGTCAGACATACACCAACGAATCTGCATTCAAAGGCAGATATTAATATATATACAGTCAGCAATCAGTAGGATGCAGTTAGTAATTGTTAAAAGAAGTCAGCGATCAATAATCAAACAATAGTTAGTTTAAATAAAAGACATGACCATTCAAATGGCCACCTCAAAGGAACAAGACAAAATTCATATAGGACAAAAATCAGAACAAGACAAAGGAGGGGAGAAGGATCGGCACTTAGAAAGGCAACACCATAGAATAGAGAATCGAATAAGTAAGAAAGTCTAATATTTTTGGAGGGCAGCAGCAATACATTAACAGTAAGTTAAATATAATAATATAAAGATATAATTTTATATATATATATATATATATACAGATATATGTATTCATACCAAGAAATTATTGTAAATTGAAATCAGTTGGAAATAATAATATATATATAAATTTATATAGAATATATAAATGTATTATAAAATCATATGTATATATATATATATATGAGTAAGTAGATAGGGGAATCACTTGTGAATATACAATAACGATACTTGCTGCAATTATTAAGCCTTGTAAGTAATGATGACTCTTTAATATAAACATAAGTAGATTATGTATATTTATGAATTGTCCTCATCCTATGATCAATTCAATATAAGGTTGAAGGAGGTGAGTAAGGAATCAAAAAACGTGGAGAGATACAGCAACTCAGGTGATGTACTCACTTAGCAATAATATTTAGCATATTTTGAATATAAGAAGAGGATATTGCTAATCTGATTATTGGTGCAATGTTTTCCTTTGGTATCATTATAACTGTTCTATGAAATGATTATGATTTCTTTAGTATTGTTATGAGTACAATGGAACTATGCAATGATTTGATAAGGATCAATAGTAAATGCAAATGTATTTGATTGTTTAAAAGATTGTCTTCTATGTGTCTGTAAGCCTACTAGGCTGGAAGGGCCTGAGACAGGTGGTGCCTAAAAACCCCACTCAACAATCCGCTGCGGCCATGGAGGGGTGGGGGTCCCACTTAACAATCCACTGCGGCCATGGAGGGGTGGGGGTCCCACTTAACAATCCGCTACGGCCATGGAGGGGTGGTAGGCCTAGGCCACTTATGATCTCCGCTGGCTTCCCCCAGTAGGTCATGTGTCTTCCAAGGTGATGACGTGGGTAGAGAAAGCAGGTACAAGTGTTTCCACTAAGCATGCCACTCTGAGGATGGAATAGTCTTAGTTGGACATTCAGCTCGGAGCCAAGGGGTGGGTTATCCTGATAGGATGCTTGTGCCCTTGGGCTTAGATGGATAGCTTCGGGCGGATCTACCCATGCCACTCGTCTCATGTCTTCATTATTGCTTTATGATTATGCTTATATTTTGGATATCTAGATATTAATGCTAACAGATATGTTGTTAATATGGTGAATACAGGATTCAAATCTAGGGTTATTGAATTAGGAGAACATTCATTTGGAAAGAAGAAACCCTAACCCTAATCAACAAGCGAGTTCTAGGGCAAATTGGGTAAGGGACATTACATAGTTCCCAACAGTTGATAGTTGCTAACGATTGGTAGTCCTCAGCCACCGTCAGCCCTCTTATATATTTCTAATTGTACACATGATCAGGGACAACATGCAAGGGGTTCCTAGAACATTTTGTAAAATCCTTTGAATGAATATATTGACAAATCTCTTTGAATTGGTGTTTTGTATGCTTCTCGTATCTACTTTATTGTTTGCTTTGTAACAATTAATCAAGTTGAAAGTAGGACAAAATGGCAATCTAAATGAGACAGTCATTCGAGGAACCTGTAGAAACTAACAAAGAAAGAGAGGACGAACTCACATAGGATATGGTAAATTTGTGGGACATATTGATCAAGGAGCACATTCTGAGGGAAGCCATCAAAAGACGGATCCCTCAAGACATGATTTGGAACAATTTGCAAGTAAACGACGAAGTAGACCACCTTTTAAACCAATTGCCAAGACTCCTTGGACAACAATTCATCATTCTACAAGACCTTTGAGCTGAGAAGGAACAAAAACAAAGAAGACAACAAATACTACAACAGTATGAAGAGAAGAACCGAAGGGAGGAAGAGGAACGTGATACTAGCAGAAGACATACTCCCAAGAATTAATGCCCTTACAACCTAATAAAGACGGTGAACGATTTCCAAACGATCACAAATTAGTAGAGAAAAGAATTAGGTCACTACGTATAAGAGAACGACCGAGAAGATTGTAGGGAATTGTCGAAGACACTAAAGGGTCCTTGACAGAAAGCCTGAGCCCACCGAGGAGTAAGAGTTGAAGTGTCAACTGAAGTCGTAGTCAAGAAGAGAAGAAAACCTTTACAACTAAAGAACATACAAAGAGAGAATGGGAAGAAATAGCAAGACAACTATCACTCCCTAACGAAGTGTACGAAGACCTCGCTGACCAAGTGGGAAGACCGTCAACGTCTAACAAAGAAGAGGTAGAAGAAGAGCGTAGAGAAGAACTAACCGAAACATATGAAAACAACATACACCATATTAAAGAACTATTAATTTCAGAAGAACCAAGAATTGGAGGAATTGAACCAAAGACACATGGACGAAGGGAGTCTAGAAACAATCCTGAGGGCAACCCAAGTGCAAGGAACGCTGAAGTAGGATGAGTAAAGGACTCTTACATAGCTGAGAGTGCAAGTGAGGCACCGAAACGTAGAGATCAATATTGTCCAACCAAGTTTGAGGCACAAAGGGCGCATCAGGCAAGAAGGATGGTAACTCCCCTAGCAAGTCCCATTGTGGAGAGGCAAAAACTCTCGAAGTTCACAAGGAACGGACCAGAGGATCTTGTACATCATTGCAAGACATGCGAAACAAAATGGATAGCAAGTTGTCGGGAGGATAAAGACTATTGGTTGAGAGCATTTCCAACAACCCTATGGGACATAGCAATAGACTAATTTAAAAAACGCGAGGCAAACTCCACAGCCTCATGGGATGCATTGAAAAGAGCATTTGAAGCAAAATTTAAACTGCTTAGAGACGATAATGAGATCGTAGCATAAATCTTTAACACAAAACAAGGAAAACATAAAAACGTGAGGGCTTATAATCGTAGGCTCAAGGAACTTTTGGTAAAATTAGAAAATCAACCTACCGATGGATTAAAGAAGAGATGGATCGTTGAAGGACTGATACCTTCACTGCGGAAGAAAATGAAAGTGGTGCCTTCGTCCTCTTATGCCAACGCCTATAATCAAGCTATGGACATAGAAAGTGAAGATAAAGCATCCTCTCAAGGGAACTGAAAGATAGAAGAAGACGATAGCACAGAAGATAGCAGTGATAGTGAATCAAAGACAGTTCAAGCCCTACGAAGAGACATGATGAGGATGATGAAAGAACTAAGAGTGGAAAAAGAAATTACCAAGGAAAATAAAGAATTATGGTTTACTGAATGCAAAGTTGAAGGTCATACTAAGATAAACTGTCCTAAAAAGCTGTTTTGTGACATCTACCAAGTTATGCAACATTCCATCAAGGAATGCCCATATAACCTCAAGACAAGAAGCGCACAAGTACTCTTCACACAAGGGGAACAATTGACCCCACCAAACACACCACCAAAACCACAGAACAACAACACTAATGCATCCCCTGCCAGATACGACAATGGGCGAGGAAATAACAATAGGTTTAACAACAATGGAACAAGAAGCAAAATTCAATATGATGCCAAAGGAAGACCTATGATTCAATGTCATAAATGCAATGAATAGGGACATTTCAACAAGGAGTGTCAAAATAATCAAAATAAGACCAGGATGTTATGTAAGTGGTGTGGACCATGCAATCACAAAGACACTGATTGTCCCTAACAAAAAGGTAGCAATAATATGGTAGATGTAGAAGAATAAGACGAGGCAGTACTGGCCATCACCAGAGCACAAGCAAAGAAGCCCACATACCCAAACCCTCATACAGAGAAATAACAGCTCTGAGAAGCAAAAGCAAAAGTGAAGCAAGCCATGGAAAAGGAACAAAGGACTTCCAATGAAACCGCAAGAAACTCCACACAATCGGAGACTTAAAAAAATATTGTACAGTAGGTGTTGCAAACGGCTATACCTATAAGGATAACAGACCTTTTACAAAGTATGCCACAATTGAGAGTGGCAATTGCCAATTCAATGGGTGATGACCAAAATCAAAAGCAAGAATGTAAGAGTTTGGACATAATAATAGAACCACCACTGCAAGGAAAGCAAGTCCTCAACCCAATGCTACTAATAGTAAACATAAGCAAGAAGCCAGTAGTTGTGGAGATACCCCATACCCCTTGCTTTCTTGCATAAATGGAGTTAGCTCATTTTTCCAATAAACAAGTGGAACATGAATTGACCTAGTTACCAACTACAACCAATATAATCCAATTGAATGAAAGATCTCTTACCACTACCCTTTTGAATTAGGGATGAGGAATCCTCTTTGACCTCCTCCCTCTTGGTGATTTATGAAGAGCACACAAGAAATATTGAGGAGGGGGAGGAGGGGGGAGGGGGTATCAATTAGTATTTCAAAAACTTTAAAACTAAAAACCTCATGAATCATAAATCAAAACATTAAGAACATCAATAAACAAGATGAACACCGAGATTACGTGGAAAACCCTTTCGAGTAAAAAACCACATCAAAATATTGCATTTATTATCAACAATGGGCACCAACCCAAATTACAAGTGAGCACCAACTCTCCCTCCAAGCACCAAATCCAATCAACTGAAGCACCAACTTCACACTTTTAAACCACTTGATACATAACACATGCAAGCAAAAACACTGTCCAGAACTTGAAATCCTTCTGATCAAACTCTCAACTTCATAAACTCTCACGGCTCTTTACTCAACTAAAAAATACAAAATACATCAATGTTGCTCACACAAAAACCTTTACACCTTCAAATCACCCATTACAATGGCTTTCAAACAACAAAAATACTACCTCAGTTCTTTACTACACCTTCAGAATATAAATAAGGTTCACATATTTTAGACCAGTATGCTATCCTTATGCCAAGATAAACATTCATTGAATCATGCCTCCAAAGAACAAACCGACCAGCACCCCGTGTCCAAAGTAAACAGATCTTTTAATGCCTAAGAGTTATATTTTGTATGCTAGCTCAAGGCATATTCAACTCAAAAACATTCAAACATGATATTGCTAAGACTTAAGGACCGCTCAATCTCCATATCACACACACAGAAGACATCTCTCCAGAATATGGTCTTTTTACATAAGCAAACCCTTTTTTTTATAATATTTCATGCTCGGACTTACTCATAAAACCGTATCACTTCTTCAGCAGATATTCGAAAACCCAAACTCGTATGGCACATAAAGCTACCTCCTTTTTTTCGATACTCCTCAACCTATCTTTCAAAACGTCTCCACAACTACACGATGATAAGAATAGCAATCAACAGAAAAGGGCTCCTCTATCGTGGCATCCTCAGCTTATCTTCCGTAAAAGTATATCTGGAGAATTTTTTGTTTAAAGGTAACTGCACACACTCTGAATCAAATCATGCCTCCCATAAATTTTCGGAGCAACAATTTAATGAACCAGCACCTTGTTTTTCTTAGCACCAAAAAGGAGTGGTCAGCTTGAGATTGTAATGATCACTTCTTTTCACACAGCCCGACTTCATACAAAATATATGATGCTGAAGTTTGTAATAATCACCTTAGGTGAATGGCAGTAGACATTTTCAATCAACACGTCTTCATGAGACAATTACTGCTGCCCCTAGAATCAATTCTAGCATTCAACATTAAAGACTTCCAATAAAATGAAACACCCAATCCATATATGAAACTAAAGCATGATACCAAGAATCAAGGTCAGTTAAAATTTCAATGTCACAAAGGCTTACTGCAAATGGAGTCGTGGTCATAAAGGAGTCGCCAGATTGATATTGTCAGCACAAAAAAAGAGTAAATAGAGGAAATAAATCCATCGTCCAGAAAAAAGGAAGTTGTCGCCAATATCACGTCTTCAATAGCAGAAAACAATGGCATAGATTTAATTGACCATACTTTGAAGAAATTCAATGCCACCAAAAATGTCTTGCGCTGCCTCATTCAAATGAAACAATCATACACTAAGTCGTCGCTTTAAAAATGATTGAGTCAGTGATAATAAAATATTAAAGACGTTACAAAGCTGCCCTCAACACAAATTCGTAACAGCTGAAAGAGCCGCCTCAAAGCATATAGAAAATGTCCAGAAACAATAGTCTCCAATCGCGCCACATAATGCAAGGCATAAAGACGTCTTAACACAAGCGCACCATACAATATGCATTCATTTAAATCTGACATGGCGTTATCATAGAATTATTCGACCTTTGAACATTCAAAAAGTGACATGGCAAACTAACTTTTCAACATGCTAACCAAACATGCTGATTTGGCACATATGCTGACAAGGAGACAAGCAAGCTGCTAATGTGTCAAGCAAACAGGCAAGCAGCTGATGTAGACAAGCAGCCGGCTAAAGTAGACAAGCAACCAGTTGAAGAAAACAACCAAGTAGCTTAGGCAAGCAAGCAACCAGCTCAAGCACTCAAGCAAGTAGCTCAAGCAGGCAACCAAGTAGCTCAAGTAGGCTAGCAAGTAGCTCAAAACACCTTGACATCAATGACAAAATACTCAACAATTTCTTCTTCTAATGAGCTTGCTTCTATATTGGCATCCTCTTCTTCCTTGCTTATAGGTGACCTTTCCCTCTTGCAATTCTTTAGACAAAGTTGTGGATGGAGTCTCCAACACGTTTCATGCTTATGCCCACTCTTTTTACAATGAGAGCAAAAATACTTACCCTTGTCTATGGACAATGTAGTCAGTGTACAATGTCTATTACTATGTTTTGATAAAATTGGTTATTCAACTATGTATTAATTGGTTGTCGGCTTCGGGTAGTTATAAGCGTCAGTTGGTTGACGGTTGTGTTCTTGGCAACCGTCGGGTCCTTTAAATACATTGTGTATCGTCAAGGAGAGTGGTATGATCTAGTCGGATCAACTCTAATCCTTGGCTGACCATCTGGTCTTCTTTTGTAATAATTTCATGTGCGAATAAAGATATATTTTACGCATGTATCTGGTATGCATTGCCATCTCTATTATTAATTCATGTATTTAATTTATCAAATAGAGCAGTAAATAGACAAAACATCCTTCCTCTTGGAAATCTTAAGCTCTCCATGGTAGGCTTATTCTTCTTCCAACAATAGGCAGCACGATGGTTATTCAAACCACAAAACATATATGAACGTGCTTTGCAGCAATCCTTAACTATATGACCTTTCCTTTTGCAAATAAAACAAACATTAAACTTGCCTCTTGCATACCTTGTTGGTTTTGGACTCCTTGAGCTCCCCACGGACTGTCCCTAAACTTGCTCATGCAAATTTATCTCTTGGGAGATGATTGGCATTCTCCTTGAATGCTCTTCTTTTTGGCAGAATGTTGTCCGCCATTTGGTGCCTTCTTGCATTTTCCCATACAGTCATGGAAAGGCTTCTTGCAATCCCATTCTCTGATGTCCCTGTCTCTTTGATAGAGCCAAATATAATTGGAATTAATTAATTGAATATTCAAATAGTCTTTAATTATTTCAATTATTTTTAAGACTTTGAATTATTTAATTAATTAATTATTTGGGCTTATAAAGGCATGAATAAATATTTAATACTTTATAAAAGTCTTTATAAAGTCTTTATTATAATAAATCAGTTGGCGAAACTAAAAGATGTTGATAAAATGGCGAAGGGAGAATGTTATGATCATCATAGAAAAATGTAGAACGAAGGTGTTGGTTGTTTGCCTACGGAATGTAATTCAAGTACTACGTGCTACTGGAAAACTAGTCATGTGCAGAACATAGAATAAAACAGTAACCAGAAAGATATCATGTTTGAATACCAAAAACTTTATTCATTATCAGAAATATCATGTACAATCAAAGAGAATCAGCGGTGCTTAACAATATAACCATCGGCACATCACCCTCTCCTGACTACCACAACAGACTACACATAGCGTTCGGCGGTAGTTAGATAACCAACCGGCACGACGTTTCATAACAACATTAACATTAATCGGGACTTGATTACCCGAAAGTACATAACATGTATTATTCCTACTAACTATAGTTTTATTAGCAATTGGCCGACTACGACCAAGGCCGACTACGGCCGACTATAACAAAGTAAAGATATACTACTTACATCATCCCCCCCTAAAAAGAAGTCATCTTCCAGACGACTGAAAACAAAAAATGCCAACTCCTCGTCCTTTTCTTGTAATTGATTCTCCCTCAGTGTTGAAAGTTGTTGTGCATCGGCCACCTGAGTAGCATTCTCTATCAACTGACCCAATACTCTATCCCTCTCTGCCAACTTCTCCTCAAGAGTTGCCACTCTCGTTTGCTCGGCTGCCAACTGCTCTTGTAACTGTACTATGATGGCTGGTTGTACTGCAAATTGGCAATTCCAATAAATCTGATGGGGGTCAAGGGGCAGCGCCCCTAACGAGGTCCGGGGGCAGCGCCCCTGGCGCGCTCCCTGTTGCGATACAGGGCGGGGTTGAGGGGCAACGCCTCGCCGCCAAGACCAATTTAACACTTTTGAAACCACTCGAAACTGCATCGCGCACCTCATTTTCATGGCTTTTCCACAGGTTCTGAATAGTGTTGACGAAGCCGAAAAATACAAATTTTGCATTGTTTTTCTTAGACATTACTTTCTCTTGGTCGATGCTTGGTACGGCACTCCAATTACCATACTGGTGATGCTTGCTGGCAACTGGTACGGCATTTGCATTTGACTCCCTCTTCTGACGTCTCCCCTTGTTCAAGTCGGCATTGAGTACAACTCCTTGTCTGCACCGTACGGCTTTCCCTTGTTCAGTGCGTACGATCTTCTTTATGCATACAGATTCCTTTTCCCACCATACAGACTCCTCAATATGTCGTACAGATTTTTCCCTAGCACCACGTACGACCTTCTTCCTAGCTCGTACGGCCTCTGCTCTATCCAAGCGCACTTCTTTTGCAACTCGTACGGCCTCTTCTTTGTGATAGCGTATGACTTCTCTGCCAAAGCGTACGGCTCTTTCTTCAAGTCGTACGGCTTCTTCTATGCCAAAGCGTGCGGCTCTTTCTTCAGGTCGTACGGCCTCTTCTTCCAATCGTACGAACTCTTTTGATGGCATGCGTACAGCCCTGGTATTCTCTTGTTGATGGCGCACTTGCTTCTGTACGACAACCCTTCTCTTCAATTGTATGACCCTTTTCTGTACTTCTCTATAGAGTACAACCTTGCTAGTGAGGAGTTTGATATCTGATGTGATCTTATTCTAGCGACTTGGCACTTGGCACTTTATTTTTCTTTTCACATGGAACCGTATGGTGTTCTCCCTTTGAAATCATACGACCTCTCCTTGGGGCTGTATGACCTTCTCTTCTTGCACCCGTACAGCCTTTCTTTCCCTGTTCTGTCGTACGGAGAGTTCTCCCCTGGTATATTCTCTTCCTCCTACAGACTTGTACGTTTTGTCTTGAGCGACTTGCCAATTGCTTGCTCGTACAGAGTCCTTTCCTTCTGCTAGTCGTATGGATTTATTGCCTTCTCCCAGTCGTACGGATTTGTTTCCTTCTACCAATCGTACGGACTTTCTCCCTCGTTTAACTCATACGATGGATTGCTCCCTTCTGATGATATTTCGTACAGCCTTTAGTTTAATGAGTCGTACGGGATTTTTAGTGCTTGAATGGTCTTGGCGTACTATTAACTCTCGGCCTTCCTTCTTGTTTCGTACGTTGTACGGCTTATGCACTTGTTTTATTTTAATTTTTCCCAACTTCAACTTTAATAAACTCTTTCTATTATCTTGATTGCCTTCTTCGAGTTGTATTTTTCTTGCTTTTATTTCCTTTTTCCCAATACTTCTCTCTTTTATTTTAATTTTTTCTTCTTCTCCTCTATTGATCTCCAATATTTTATTTCCTTGTTCTTTTTTTTCAATATTTTCATTTTTTGAAATTTTTAATTCTTCTACTTTATTTTTTCTATTTTTTCCAACTTCCAACTTGTCCTTTATTTTTTTGATTTTTTCATATTTTATCTCCATTACAATTTTTCCATCCCGTACCCGTTCAGATTTGTGGGCTGGCATATCCGGTTTCTCATCTTACTTGATTTCTCCGATCTATAGCATGTTACACTCTCGCTGGAACACTTCATAATCTTCCATCTGCCAGTGAAATAAGCCATTCAGTGAGCTTGTCTCGTCCTCCGAACAATTCTCAAGTTCAAGTACGCCTTCAGTGTTCGGTTCCATAGCTTTCCTTCCTTCGTCCACGTCCGACTCACCTCCATTCGATTCAGATCTGGAGGCAGCCAATTCTTCACTCATGGCCTCGTTCTTCAAGTCGATGACATACTTCCCCCCGTTGTTCTCGATCGAGAGTGTGTTCCTCTTCCAATTATGATTTGCCTTCGCTGCTATCAGCCATCCTCTCCCAAGTAGTGCATCGTACGCTTTCCTCTGTAATGGGATGACAACAAAATTTAGCAAAAACTGTTGTGTCCCAATCGTCACCTTCTGCGCCATCAACGTTCCCAATGGCTTGATACCATGTTGATCAGTGCCAACTAGTTGGAATGTCGGCGGCCAGAGTGTAGGCTTCCCAAGACTCTTCCATGTGTCTTCGAGTAGTACGTTGACTCCCGATCCTCCGTCGACGATAGTATTTGTCAAGCTATTCCCTCCAATCTCCATATGCACGACCGCTGGCATCTTCCCGATGTTCGCAGTGAGCAATATTGGGTCGATTGTTTGTTCACCGTACGGTGGCGGTTCTGGTATCAATTCTTGCCTTCGTTCCTCCAATCGTGGTTGCTTGCCATCCCCAACGACGTTTGTGATTGCCAATCCCAACTGCGGCATAGTCTGGAGAAGGTCAATTACCTTGATCAGTATGGTGGTCTGCAGTACCTGCCATATGATGTTGGTTTCCGCCTACGACCGCTGATAGGTTCCTGGCTTCTCCAGAGGTACTCTGTTTTCCTTCACCATCGCCAGTTCCACTTCGGTTTTTGCTTCCTTCATCCTTTGTTTCTCCATGCATGGATTTGGGTAAGTGGCCTTTTTTGATTGTGCTCTAGTGATCGCCAATACCTCTTGTTCTTCTACTTCCAGCATGTGGATACCCTTTTGCTTCTGGTATTCGTTATCTTCATGATCGCCTGGTCCACACCACTTACACAATCTCCCTCCCGAACCTTGACCGTTCTAGCAGTCCCTGGCAAAGTGGCCCCATTCGTTGCACTTCCTGCATTGGATCATGGGCCTTCCTTTTGCATCGTACTGTATCATGTTTCTTGGACTTCTGTTGCTTCGATAACCTCCAGGGGATGCATTGCTGTTGTACTGGGGCTTTGTGGTGTGTTCGGCGAAAGCACGGGTTTCCACGAAAGGAAGAGTATCAGCACTTCTCGATTTTGTTGTATGGCATCTTTGACTCGAATAGTTCCATCACTTGGCGATATCGTATTCTTGGACAGCTTCATCTTCGTGGTGACCTTCCGTGACAGCAAATCAGACACTACGCTCGCTTTCTCAGACCGTCTCTTGTCGGCCTTCAATTCTTTTCATCATTCGTGATCATAACTTTCCCCGAAAGTGTCATACAGCTTTGATTCACTGGCTTATCAACTGTGATTTCCTCATCTCTGCCTTTTCCCTCGGGAGGATGTTTTATTTTCACTTTATATGTCCATTGCCCGATTGTATGCTTCAACATACAACGAAGGAGGTACGACTTTCATTTTCTTTCTTAATGACGAAAGCAAGCCCTCGATGAACCATCTTTTCTTCAACCCGTCCGTCGGTTGTGCCTCCAATTTCCCCAGCAAGTCTTTGAGTCTTCGGTTACAGGTCCGCACACTCTCGTGCTTTCCTTGCTTGGTATTGTATATCTCCGCAACAATCTCGCTGTCATCTCGAAGAAGTTTGAACTCCTCCTGGAAAGCTTTCTTCAATAACCTCAATGTAGCTTTTTGCGCTTGATCCAATTCAGAGTACCAATCAATGGCACTCTCTCTGAGTGTCGCTGGAAATGCTTTCAGCCACTGGTCGGGATCATCCTGTCCACTGGCTATCCAAATAGTCTCACATGTCTTACAGTGCCGTACGGGATCTTCAGACCCATTCCCCATGAACTTCAGCAGCTTTTGCCACTCCGGATGAGCCATCCTTCCCCGCTGTCCTCCTTGTGTGTTGGACCCGAATAGACTGGTTTCCCCGCTACGTTCTGGTGCGTCACTTGCACTCTCGGCCACGTACGAGTCACTCCCACGTCTTCCTTCGGCGTCCTTGACACCTTGAGTCTCCTGGGTTCCCTTCAGTACTCTCTCTGCCTTGGGGTACTGGGCTCAGATCTTCCACTCGTCAGCCATTCATCGTCGTTTGATAAGGATAACTCCTGAAAACATCTGATGCCACTACTTAATTCATCTTCATTCTCATCAGGATCATATCTTCCTATATAGGGGGTGCTGAAGGGTTTTCCGTCCCTTCCTTCTGTCAAACTTTGGTGCGCTCGTCCAATGGATGTGTCTATTCTTGTCAGATTTTTATATGTTCTTTTAATGCTCTGATTTATTTCAATTAAATCCTCATCCAATTCCTTACCGACTTGCTTCAGTCTTCTTCGCCGGTTTTCTTGTTCTTGCAGCCTGAGTGATCGCCGAACTTGCTCTTCCAGAGTCCCGTGCCCGTCAGGTACTCGATGTTTGTCTTTGTTCGGTCGTACGGGCATTTAAAATATGTTCAGGTGATCATTGCTGGCTACCGGATGTACGTCTCCGGCTCGTGTCTCGTTCTTCTTCTCGTTTAGTTCGTTCTTCGTAGCGTTGTAGTATTTGTTGTCTTCGGCGTTCCTGATCTTCTTTTTCTCGGAGGTCTTGCAAAATAATGGAATGACGGGCCAGTAATCAAGGCATACGATTCAAGAGATGATTCACCTCGTCGTTCACTTCCAATCTATCCCAGATAACTTCCTCAGGGATCTCCCGTATCTGGGATTCCCTTCGTACGTTATCTCGTAACGATATCTTCCACAGATTAACCAGATCTTCCGTCAATTGGTCTTCCCGTTCCTCATTAGCATTTACAAGTTCTTCCGCCGATTGACCCATTACACTGCCATGACGAGTGATGCCCTAGTCCGCTAACGCAACGGCGCCAAATGTTTGCCTACGGAATGTAATTCAAGTACTACGTGCTACTGGCAAACTAGTCATGTGCAGAACATAGAATAAAACAGTAACCAGAAAGATATCATGTTTGAATACCAAAAACTTTATTCATTATCAGAAATATCATGTACAATCAAAGAGTATCAGCAATGCTTAACAATATAACCATCGGCACATCACCCTCTCCCGACTACCACAATAGACTACATATAACGTTTGGCGGTAGTTAGATAACCAACCGGCACGACGTTTCATAACAACATTAACATTAATCGGGACTTGATTACCCGAAAGTACATAACATGTATTATTCCTACTAACTATAGTTTTATTAGCAATTGGCCGACTACGGCCGACTATAACAAAGTACAGATATACTACTTACATTGGTTCTTGCAACTGACAATCTAAGAACGTAGCCTCTCAGAGAATGAAGAAGTACATCGTCGGACGGAGCCCTGATCATGGAAATTTAAATATTTTATCATCATTGCACATCTATTTATTAATTTGGAGCCAAGGTTGATTTAGATCTCTGTGATCGATACTTTCATTGGTGCAGCAGCACTCAAGGCCCGATACATCACTGGTAGTGCCAGAGCAGTCGTGGTTGAACGGTGGACGCAACTATCATTGCTAGAGGATTTGATATAGTCATCGGTCCCCTGTATCATGGTCGTTCCCTTTCCTCGAGTAGGCATCACGTGAATATCACATTGGCGGAACTCTTACAATCGGAGACCAGCGAGAATCTTCCCAGCACCAGAAATCATTCCAGAAGTCTATCAAACACAACAACTATTGGGACTTCTTTACCAGCGGGAGGATTATACTTCTAAGTCCCGATATCGGGCATTTCAAGTTGACAGCGGTTGTTCACGGGTATGTGCACATCCTTTGAACTTATTGGAATACGTCTAGAATCAATCATCCCCATCTGTGTATGTTTGGAGGTTCTATTGTGTTGGATCTGTTGTACACGAATTTCCTGTGTCCTGTATATCTCGAACTTAATTGAAACATTGACATAATTCTGTTATACAATGTTCTGTGGTCCTTTAATTGCAAGTCTTACATTTTCAGTGGTGCTAATCTTACACGGGCATGCTTATATGGTTGTTATAAACACTGAGCCTCTTTGAAATCGTCTATGCAATTTGAGTCTGAATGTCAACGAGATGTTTGTAACTTCCTCAATACAAGTCTCAATTTGGTTGTCAGAACGACTGTATGTGAAACTATATATCTGAAGTGTCCCATTGTTTATCTGAAATGATCAGAAGTTCTGAATGATGTTTTGGAATCAATTGAGTTAATTGGTGCAAATAATCTATTTCATTAGTTGCAACTTACCTTTTGTGCAAACTTTCACCTACAAGTTGTTTATCATTTACAAACTGTTCAAGTCCTGTAGCAAACTACAGTTGTTACTATATATGTTCTGGGAAGGGAACATCACAGTGGTGTCAGAGCCAGAAATCCTGCCAGCCTAAGGGTTCATGAACATGAGTGACAGGGCTAGGAGGTATTTTGAAAGAGAACAGAGACAAAGGCAATTTCAAACTGCCAACCCTTATCCTGAAGAAGATACCTTTTCTGCAGTTCTTGCAGCCCAACAATTTCTTGGTGACCCGCCGGAAATTGAAACAATGGGGGATTCAAATCGAGAAGGTTCACACAACAAGAGTGGAAATGATAGCGTTAAGAATATTTTGAACGATTTAGCACATGGCCAACAACAAATGATGCAGTAGTTTATGCAATCCCAACAACAGTTGATAGATGCTATCGGTTGGATGTCTAAGGACATGAATACATTGAGAGTGGGTCAGAATACAGGTGATGGGAGTAATGTTGGAAACCATGAACCTAGGAGAACTAATTCAGGAGGATCTAGTAGGCCTTTTCAGCCTACATTCATTCCTACGAATGAGGAGGAAGAGGTACAACTGGAAGTAGAGCAGCCCTTGATTAATGAGGTGACAGAAGTTTACGATGAATATCACACTCTTCCTCATGCTATCAGACAAGAGATTACGTTGAATCAATATATGAATCAACGTAGGGATAGGAGAACACAACAGGAGCAAAGACCCCATGGGCCTCACAAAGATTACCAGCATGCTTTGGGTAAACTTACATTGCCTAACTTTGATGGGAGCGGAAAAACTACAGCCCGTTCTTGGATTCACAAGTTGGATACTTTCTTGAATCTAAAACCAATGCGGGAGATAGAAGCAATTAAATTTGCAACATTACATTTGGAGGGTGTAGCGTATGATTGGTGGCATCATGGGTTGGTGACATAGAATCATGCTCTAATCCAATCTTACGAGGAGTTTAGCAGCAAATTAATTGCTCGATTTGACAGGAAAGATGAAGAGGCTTATTTTAGAGAGTTGTCCTTGATCAAGCAGCATGGTGATGTTGATAGTTATGTCAACGAATTTCAGCAGGTGGCAGTTATGGTCCCAGATATATCAGAGAGACGGGCGGTGATGTTATTAATAGAGGGACTACATTATAGTTTGAGAGGGTTGGTGAAGGCTTTCAAGCCGAGGACCTTGCAAGATGCTATCCGGATGGCATTGGATCTTGAG
>VDFB02323883.1:0-38947 GCA_007258455.2 Sequoia sempervirens
AAATTACAATTTGAAATTCAATTTAAATTCACATTCAAAAATTAGCACATTTCTAAAATATGCACCAACTTCCGGAAGCCATAACTTTTAATCCGACCATCGGATCTTCAATGATAATACCTTTTCGGAAAGCTCTCGAAAGACAATTTTCTACAAAGTAGGCCTTTGGCGGACTATTTTGGCATTTCCGCAAATTTTCAGGCCCATCCGGGATCGTTTGGTGCCTCAAAGAGGCGGGCTCGGAAGGGTTTTAGAAAAGCGAAATTGGAACTTGAATAATTTTCAAGTCGTGAATGATCTTGACTGATTCTTTCACGGTGTGTATTTTTCCATCCCGAACCTTCCCATAAATTTTTGTCTTCCCACGACTTCAAATGCAAACCTGCTAAAAATAGCAGTTGAGCAGAAAAAGCAGAAAAGTAGTTCTGAAAGTTGGAAACTCTTATTCGATGAAAAGGGTATCCAGAAATACAAAAACATCTACAAAAAGAAAACAACAGGAACAAAAATGAAAATCATCTTTTGGGTGATGCAAGATTGTCCTCACACCACTGGATGCTCCTGCATCAATTTGCCTCTCTAAAGAATATTATCATATGTAATCCTCCATAATCTTATCCAATCACCTACATTTAAGTGTCCATTGTCCATTAACCATCACATGAAACGTGTTCTCTCCCTCTTGCTTGAGAGCACCTCTCAACATGAGCCATTGATCTTCTGGAAAGATCTCAGCCCTCAAACCATTTGAACCTCTTTTTTATAAATAGAATCTTTCACCCTCCATTTTTATCAAGTTTTTTGCACAAGTAACCCTATGTTGCCATTGTGCTTCCATAATTTGCAGTTATATAACAGATTATGTTGAAATTTTGTTAGAGAAATCCACATTTCCACCAATCTAGAGCATAACAATAGACTTAGGGTGTAACCTATTTAGCTCAATCATAGAGTTTGGAGGTCTTTAAGATATAATTTTTATGTGTTTTATACATTGTTGATGTGCTATTTTATCTTATTGCATTTTCATATTTTCAATAGAAATAAATTTGATGAGGCTACTATTTTTATCTTGTTCCTACCAGAAAATTCGGGAGATCTACCCAGAGTTTCACACTGCAATACCCAACTGTATTGTCATATCACAAACACCAACAGCAGACGTTAGGTAAACATTCCAACAATATTATTCAAAGCTCGGTGAGCTGTAGTGAACGGTGGAATTGTACTGTAATTCAAAGGTACCCATCGAAGAACTCTTGGACTGTAGTGTATCGAATCTCTGGATAAAGCTCGTTGGGCTCTTCGAGTTTAAAATTGTATTGACATTCATTGATGAATATATCATGGCATCCGGAAAATTCATCATCAGTAATTCATCGAAGGAAAATTCACTGTCATGGAAAATTCACCTACGGAAAATTCACCGCCAGTCGTTGGGCTCTTCAAGTTTAAAATTGTATTGACATTCATTGATGAATATATCATGGAATCCGGCAAATTCATCATCAGTAATTCATCGAAGGAAAATTCACCGTCATGGAAAATTCACTGCCAGTCATTGGGCTCTTCTAGTTTAAAATTGTATTGACATTCATTGATGAATATATCATGGCATCCAGAAAATTCATCATCAGTAATTCATCGAAGGAAAAT
This sequence comes from Sequoia sempervirens, assembly GCA_007258455.2. NCBI lineage: Eukaryota > Viridiplantae > Streptophyta > Pinopsida > Cupressales > Cupressaceae > Sequoia > Sequoia sempervirens. The sequence continues at coordinate 1,657 of VDFB02323883.1, forward strand.
TCACCGTCATGGAAAATTCACCGACGGAAAATTCACTGCCAGTCGTTGGCGGTGAATTTTCCGTAGGTAAAATTTCCATAATGGTGAATTGCTGACAATTGCTGATGGTGAATTTTCCTCCCATAAATTGTTGACGATGAATTTTCCTAGAACCATATATCAGAAAAGCAACTATGCTCTCTGAATTTTTGTTAACCGCACAGAGAAAAAACAAAAAACAAATGAACCCAGAATTCTTTGTACATACAATTAAACTCACGATAGAATTCAACACGGCAACTTATATGCCCAACTGTCGAAAATTTGTAGGTACATTGCGCATCCAATTGACTCAAAGGAAATAATATAAGACTATTTGGCATGGTAATATACCTTTGAAAGTCATGGGTCGAATAAGAGCATAAGTAGGATGACCTGCAGCAACAGCTGCAAGAGCAACAAAACGACCAATATAACGCACATGTTAAAGCAGGCAAACACGCAATAGTTATTCTAGAATTAGATTGCTCCAAGAAAACTTCTAACATTTCTCCTATCATGATTTAGACGATATGAATATAACTCACATGGTTTGCTGTTGATTGGCAGCTAGACTTCACCTTCTCCTATTTAAAAAAAAATTGAAAATTGAGTATTAAATGTTCATAGTGATTTCAGCACTGCCCCTGAACGTATAGACCTTTATTTATTTATTTTTTAAAATTAGAATTGAAATTGAGAACGTGATAAAAGCCTCTTGTATATCTTAGTTTTCCTTCGTTGGAACAAATTGTTTGGGTGATATTATATTTATTAGGAAGTCATTATTATAAATGAATTCATGAAGTGAATGTTTTTTTTTTGGTTAATCATGGTATCCGGTTTAAACATATTTTAATATTTTGTATATTTTTTTATTATTGGAGATGCTTATTGACCTATCATTATAGTAGTATTTTTCTAATTCTCTCAAGGTTGTATTATAATTGGATAGAATGTAATTATATTATTGCATTTAGTTTAATGTGTTTTTAGGTTAATCATGGAATCAGGTTCAAACATATTTTAATATTTTGTATACTTTTCTATTATTGGAAATGCTTATTGACCTATCATTATAGTTAGTATTTTTCTAATTGTCTCAAGGCTGTATTATAATTGGATAGAATGTAATTATATTAATTGCATTTAGTTTAATGATTTTTTAGGTTAATCATGGAATTGTGGTCAAATATATTTTAATGTTTTGTATACTTCTCTATTATTGGAGATGTTTATTGGCCTATCATTATAGTTAGTATTTTTCTAATTGTCTCAAGGTTGTATTTTAATTGGATGGAATGTAATTATATTAATTGCATTTAGTTTAATGGTTTTTTAGGTTAATCATGGAATCAAGTTCAAACATATTTTAATATTTTGTATTCTTCTCTATTATTAGAGATGCTTATTGACCTATCATTATAGTTAGTATTTTTCTAATTGTCTCAAGGTTATATTATAATTGGATAGAATGTAATTATATTAATTGCATTTAGTTTAATGTTTTTTTAGGTTAATCATGAAATTAGGTTCAAACATATTTTAATATTTTGTGTACTTTTCTATTATTGGAAATGCTTATTGACCTATCATTATAGTTAGTATTTTTGTAATTGTCTCAAAGTTGTATTGTAATTGGATAGAATGTAATTATATTAACTACATTTAGTTTTTAAAATTATATTAAGGAAATATTATTTTCCCTGGATTAATTAATTAAAGTAATAAATTATTATTAATTAAGGCTTTAGTAATTAATTAAAAATAAATAATCATAATAAATGAATATTGAGAAATTAAATAAGATGGATTGGATATTTAGTTATTAGAATAATGATAAAGAATAATATTTGATTTAGTGCAAATATAATCATTTTAATATAGAAAATAAGTATTTTTGGTGTGCTAACAATCTTAAAATTATGACAATCATATAATTTTATGTCAAAACTACACTTGTATGATTGGGCATGTAGTTAGAATGAAAATAGAATGATGCACGAAACTAATATGTAATCCACAAAATTTGATGACTATGGATTATTTTAACTTATGCCCCCTCAAATTCTAATGCTCAAGTTATTGCATAAGGTTGAACAGTATTGAAAAATACCTTGGGGGGATCATTAGATTGTAAAGGTTGTGTTCTTATAATTCAAACCCCTTGGGGAGACCATTAGATTGTAAAGGTTGTGCTCTTATAATTAAAATCCCTTAACTAAATTAGCTTTATAGTCATGGATATATATTGAAGATAATAATTTTCACACATGTAGATCATCTAAATGATTTTGATGTAAAATTTTGTTATGTTTAGTGCTCCACATATTAGCTATTACAAATTGTTGGAGTTGATGATTGAACCTTATAGCTCTCAGAAATCACTTAGAACCAAAACATCTTATCACAAAAATGGAGAAAAATAAAAAGGTTTGTTTTGAAGCTTTGATAATTCTATTGATGAAAGAATGATAATTATTACAATATACAATAAATAATCCTTGATAAAAGATTAAAAAATCCTAGGTGAGAAAGTAATAGTATTATGACATGTGTCTTAATCCTATGACTTGAGACATAAAATACACATGGCCTAAGTAATCTTAAGCATGCTATTATGGATAGGGGCCTAATAAATAACAAGGTGATTACATTTTCATGCTAAACACAAATAAATTAGACAAACCATTGAGTAGAAATAAAATTTGATTGTGAATATAGAAATTATTTGAACATAAATTAGCTCATTACAAATCAACTAGACTCATTAATAGATATTGTATTAGGTCAATCTAGATTAATTAGAGATTTTTTAAATGGTCTTGACTTATTTTAGTTTCAAAAGGATAAAACTTGCTCGTATAAATATTTAAATTGTTTGATTCCAAATAAACAAATTATTTATAGCATAACACTATTTTTTAATTAAATAAATATTTCAAATACCAATAAGATATCAAATAAATTTAGTTGTGTAATAATATTCATTTACTCTTAAAATATTTATTAAAGTAAGAAACACTTTTTTAAACATTATTTACAGTTGTGATATATATAAAACTAGTAGCACTTATTCAAAATATGTTGAAATTGTTTAGTAAAGAACTAGATGAGCTTTTTAAATTTCAAATAAAATATTAAAGGTTCTTCTGAAGGCTAATCAATTTGGGAAGACTTTCCAATAGTCATACCTTTAGTATTAAACCAAGGCCATTATTACGGATTGCAGTGATTATGGGGCCACTTCTCATGTTTGTAGTGCATTAGATCACTTCCCAAATTCTCATACAAATACAAATATCCAATTACACTATTTATCAATGGTATGCCACGTGTAAAAAAAAATATTTTAAAAAGTTACATTTACTATTTGATTATATGTATATCTCTTGTGCTTTCTCTATTCTATCCCATAAGCTTTCTTATGCACACACAACTTTATCTAGATACTCATATATAGAATTATACACAAGGATTCAAACATAGGCCCTAGATTGGTGGTATAAGAGCACTTTATCTTTATATTGTATGACATGTCAAATAAAATTAGAGTACCTAAGCCATTATATTAACATACAAGATCTATTATACTAATCTTTTACACATTTCAATATGGCCAAACCCACACAAGAAGAGATACATGTGATGATCAAGATAAAAATTAAACTACTCATGGATTCTAGTAGAAATTACTATTGAAATAATTTATAAATTTCCTCAAATGGGTAGTTCCATCGACTTCATAATTAAGTATAAAATTTTGCATTTGATTCCCCTTAGGTGTTTTGATTTCAAAAGTAGGGGAAAGGGCCTTTGAACCCAAATAGAGAACGATCAATAGGCCATACGGCCAGCAAAACTACCACCACAGAACAATAGAATCAAAACTATGGACCAACACCCTACACCAAAACAACAACCCTACCTAACATGAAAAAACACAAGGCCAAACAACCAAGAAGCCACCAAAACTAGGAGAGAAAAAGACCAAAAAAGCACAAAATTGTAACCAATTAAAATGAGAGGGGACATAGACCCAAAAAGTACTAAGGCATAGAGGCCATAAAGTAAAGAAAGAAAAAACATAAACTACTTAATGGGATTTCCTGGATCAAGTCTCATTCCTTGATCAACTACTCTAGCTCCTCGTTGTACTGCTCCATCTCCTCGGTAGTCTCTCTTCCTATTTCATCTCTAAATCTACCTATTTTTAAGGGTAAGATTAATGTTGATGTTGTTGATAACTAGTTAGATTAGTTAGTTTCTTACTTTTCTGTGAAGTAACTTCTATAATGAAGAGAAGATTAAAGTTACTCTCTTGAATTTTTCTCAATCTTATGCACTTTAGGAGAAAAAATAGATAGGGTGCAAATATAAAATAACCTGTGAGAAATCTCATGTACTTTGGGATAAGTAAAAGATAGTCATTCAAGAGAGAAAGAAAGGACCTTCTATATTTTTCTTAGATCCCCACTCTTAAAATGGTGGAGGAAGGACTATTAGGGAAGGTTTATGAATAATATAATGTTTTTGTATTGGTTAGTTGGGTCTTTGAAAAAAGTTGTTACTATTTTACTTTATTTTATTATTATATTTGTGTCTCAACTATTACCCTTTAGGTTTTGTTATTGTATAAGAGTGGGACCCTTTTTAAAATCTTTCTTAACCCTTTATCAAAAACTTGAATTATTTTTTAGCAATAATTAAAGTGGCTATGCTAAGTTCAATTGGCATAAAGATGATACTTAACTCTCATAACTATTATTTTTCGTAAAGAATTGATTTTTTAATAATAATTAATTACTTAATTTTTTAATAAATTTTAATAATTTTATTAATTTTTAATAAAGTTAAGAAGAAAATAATATATTTTTAACTATATTTAATAACCTAACTCATAATAACATAATCACTATTAAAAATATACATTGTTGAAATTCTTATCAATTATTTGATCACCACTTTTATAATTCATCATCTTCATTTTATTAAGTTTTATAATATTTTTTTCATACCTTTATTTTACTTATTTATTGATCTATTTTATATTTAATTTAAATTTTTTTTATTTCTATATTTAATTATATGAACTATAGTCATTCATGGTATAATGTGATGGTTAAATTATGAAATTTATTTTGTAGCCATCAACGTTCAAACCCCTACTAGGCAATTGTGATTGTAGGCATTGATCCCTCACTAATCTATTGTGCTTGTCGGTTGGAACCTTCCCATTGAAGCTATTGGCATTCATGCCAATGACTTCATATTCCAAACCCTTGTTGGTCCAATGTGATCATAGGGTTTGTGTCCTTGCAAGACTATTGATATGATATGTTTGATATATTCACATTAATGTTGCGAATTCATACTAGGAATGAGGTCCCCCATCTATAGACTCACTTGGCTTGAGCCAATGTTAAAATTTTCATGTTACCAATCAAAAAAATATTATGTAAAATATAATTTTAGTTTATAATTTAATTTTTTCAAATATATGTTGTGTTTTTATTTTTATGTACATGACCATGATATGTAACTCCATGCACTATTTCCATTGTATAACATCAAAACTTTCATATCATACATCTAGAACAAGTAGAAAGGACACTAGTTAGGTCACTTCATAAATAAGCAATCCCTATTCTATCAATAAAACCCTAACTTACCCAACATTATCATAATGCTAGAACATCTACCTATCATAAGAGATTAGAACACAATCATTACTTAGTCACTTGATCAACCACATAAAACCTTGCATTAATATATGATGAAACATTATTTTTACTTAGGTCATTTCAACACCCATTTTATTATACATAATTCTACCAAAGTCTATGAACCTTAATATCATTTTATTAGTTTTTAAGAATAGTGTAAATAAATTAAGGGTAAATAAGTGTGGTTGTATCTTTGACTAAAAATTAGTATATGATGGAAAACCATTTTAGAGAAAATATGGAAAATCATTTGTACCCCATAATTGAAGCTAAATAATTTCACCAAAGTTCATCTCTAGTGTGGAGGTAGGGCCTACCACATTTACATCGTCATTTAACTTGTTTGTTTGTTTACTCTTGATTTATTTATATTTATACGTTCAAGTTATTTTTCTTGGGTTGGATTAATAATATAACATGAAGAATAGTGGGAAACTAAGAGCTAACTTATTTTTCTTTGTTATTTATATCAAAGTATATGTACCTATAAATTATGTTTAAGTTGAATTTTCATGAAACTTAGTGACCACTTCTTGTTGGATTGTCTCTAATGGTGTTTCATTGATCATGAAGAAATCTTGAGATGGATAGGCATTCCTTGTGTTATAGGTGATGTAAATTTAGAGTTGTAAGTTGGGATAGTAAATATATTTTATTGTAAATATCTAAATAGTCAATACTATCATATCTATCTTTACAAAAATAATGTAAAATATATTGAGATGTTATTCTAGGTACCTATTTCATTTAAATCACAAATCTAATAAATTCTAATGTTCTTTCTACTTTTGATGAGTTCTTGACCCTCCTATCTAGTTGCATCTCTATATTTTTCATATTCATGAAATTTGAGAGAGATGTCACTTCTTAGATCTTTGTTGAAGGTCTTTTATATTAAAAATAATAGGTAGTGATTTTTCTCCTATAAAATTTGAGCATCTACCTTCTGATTTTCTCCCTCCTCCCTATTAAGGAAAGTTGGTCAAATCGATCTATCATCACTTTTTTTTATTGAATCCTAAAGAGATTATTTCACCATTCTAGATAGTGTAGTTATTCTTTTATTATCCATTATATGAAGGATTTGCACTAGAAAATAAAGAATCATGTAAAAAATTCATTTTTTCCCAATCTATAGAGCCCTCTTCCATGTTACTTCTCCTATTTCTAACATAAACCTCCACTTTTATATCTAAGCATTTGATGCTTGGCCCTTGTAACTACAATTTCATTTGCTCCCTTCTAAGATTTCTAATTCTTCAATTATTGGGAAACATCAATCATTAGAATACCTTGAAAGAAAAATATATATTAAGATTTGGTACCATTGCAATGAGTCTCATGTAAATGATTTTGGAAGATAAATTTTAGATTCAGTACACACCATTAATAATCTGGTCATAAAAAATATAGCCAACAAAAGAAAGATAGATTCTACAACCCTTTAAAAAAATATGAAAACTATCAAATTCTAGTATGTTTGACTTTAAAATGTTATTACGAAGAAAATATATCTCAAAATTTAAATTTTTTTCCATGCACTAGATATTGAAGTTATCTATTTGAAGAAAAAACCAAGAGAAAATAAAATTATTTTCTATTTTTTCTTCATGTCAACTCAGTGTCACTTTTTCTTGAATTTTTCAACAATTTAAAATCTTCTCTTACATTTTAAAAAATATTAAAAAAATATATAAATTTTTTGAAAAATTATAGGAATAAACTTTAACAAGAGTTTTATATTTTATTAGTTTACATCATTTTGAAGTTCAAAACATAAAGACCACTTTTATGTAGTTGAAGTTGATAAGTTTATTTGTGTCAGTTGATTCCTTTATCAAGTGTGACACATGTTTGTACTTTTACCCTTTCATACCTTAGCCCACTTAAAATAGGGAATCGGATAATATTACCTCTAATTGGAAATAATTTGAAATGGGAAACTATAGAGATTGATGAATTTCTACATGTACTTGATGTTAGGTCATTATAATTGATGACTATGAAAGGTTTTGCATGAGATTTGCATATAGTAGTTTTATGTATTTTTCTTTCATTATCCAAACTCTGTAGACATTTGTACACACATCTTTGTGTTCATGATTGAATGAAATACTAGTCAAAGAAATCTAGTTACTTATGATTTTATTTTCTCAAAAAATTCAAAACGTAATCCATCACAAAATAGGTACATTTCCTCTATTTTTTAGCATTTGATTAGAAGAGCTTTTTTTTATCAGAACTTACAAATTCTTAATAGAAAATTAGTATTTTTTATTTTCTAATTTTACTTATGAAACTCAATGAATAGTTATGGAATTATAGACCTAGTGATACATGTACCTTGGGGATAAATAATTTTCTTTTAGAGATTGATTTTATTTTAGGAGAGTTGAAGTACACTTAGTGTTTTATCTAATTATTTGAGTGTGTCAAATCACCCATCAATAGGGTTAATTATTTTATATGGAACTCAGTGTCATTGATAATGGAATTATGACCAATGACTAATGGAAATAAAACATAATGAAAGATAAGATTACCTTTTATGATTTTTTTAACCAATGATACTTACCCACCATGATGATGAGTATAATAAACATCACATAATACATCCATAATAAATCTCTTAATAAAGATACAAATAATCCTAACTATTACATCATTGATTTAAAGTTACATTACAATCTCTGGATAAATGAATTACATTGAATTTCCCGACATGGGGATTGATACAAGAATAATGAAATATGAAATACAAGTGAATACTGGTACAACTCCACTGCGGAAATGCCGAGAAGACAGGATGCCGATGGGGAACCCAACGGGTGCGGAGCACGTTCCACCCAACCATGTGAATTACAAGTAACTCACCCCCCGTGCTCAGAGGTGACGAGGAAGTGAACCCGACCATGAATGTCAAACCGACTCAACAACAACATGATACAAAACAAGTACAACTCAAAGCACACAATGAACAACCATCAACGTTCACAAATCACATAACAAGTTGAAACTGTAAAACTCATCACAATTAAACACAGTATCATCAATTTAACAAGTAGCTAAATAGTAATCATAAACCATATTCACAAGAATTCTGAAACAACATAAAGATTACAACATCCAGAGGCAACAACAACAAAGCACAAGGGTGTCAAGTGGAGAGTGTCATCGCATAGCTCTCATGGGATTCTCCTGGCCCTTCCTCCAACTGAGGCGCTGGCACCCATCTATGGATCTCCTGGCCCTTCCTCCAACTGAGGCGCCGGCACCCATCTATGGATCTCCTGGCCCTTCCTCCTAACTGAGGCACCGGCACCATAGGGTAGCTAATGTGGAGCCAATAATCTCTCATGAAGACGAGACTATGACTTTTCCGACCACGGCCTTCTCAGTCTATCACTAGTCTATAGTAGCCCTAATGCATAGACGAAGGTCCCAGTTTTAATTATCTTGTGTGTTTTACTACCCAACCCCCTAGATTCTATTGTTTAGGTTACCACTTGTTTAACTACTCTTTCGTGGGTTATCCTGAGCCCTTCCTCATTCCGAGGCACCGGCGCCCACGAAGAGCCACTCTCCCTATGACCCCTAACATATCTCAAAACGGCAAGGGTTGAACTAAATCATATAAAACATAATACTCAAATCCACACACGCGAGGTAACATCCTTCTCGCGACAACCCATAACAAACTATCATAAGAAAACGTTCAACCCTTCCAAGCATAAATCATTAAGCTTCAAAACCAAAGGTATAACTAAGATGAAGACAACTTCAACACTAAACACGCCTCTAGACTAGGGTTACAAGACAGTAGGGTTCCCACATAGACAACACAAAGCGATAAAGAAAATATAACATATCAGGAAAACTCACATCACATTTTGCAAGGTTGCACCAGTAAGGTTGATTCCATTCCCAAATAAATAACTCAATACGGTTGTCTCAATAAGGCCCATTTTAGAATATATAAAAATTACGTATTTATAAACAAAATTGAACATTTAAATCAAATATAAAATTACATTCTTAAACTGTAATTAATTAACATTAAAACTACATAATCATAATCCCACTTTAAAATAAATAATATTAAATAAAAAGGATTATAATTTCACTTTTAATAAAATACATAACAATTATATATTTTTAAAAATATATATATATAAATATATATATATATATAAATATATATATATATAATATTATATATATATATATATAATATTATATATATATATATATACATATATAAAATATTTTAATAAAAAATAAAATTTTAAAAACAACCTAAAGGGTCACATTGCATGTTGTTCTTACTATTGTTGTATCGCTAAAGCAGCCCCAGAGGACTCATTGGCAGCCCGGCCATTGTAGCTGTGGGTACCTACCAATGCGGCTCCTCCTTCAATCCCCATACAAGAATTTTTAATAACAAAACAAAAACTTCGATTTCCAATTTTTTTTTAAAAAAAAAATTATTTATTATTATTTTTTTTTAACAAACACGGAAATCAAAGAACACAGTTCATCCGCCTGGGTACAGAACACGGATTTCAGAAATCCCGGAAATCCCCATAATAAGAAATTTTTTAACATAAAATTTCGTGTTCCATCCTTTTTAAAAGAACATTTATAAAAACGAAAATAAATGCAATTCCAAAACAATTTGGCCGACCTTGTACTAGTTCGGCTTGAACCCCCAACCTAATTTTAAATTAAAATTTCATTCTGGTCTGACAGTAAAACAAATTAAAATAAAATTAAGGAATCAATATAAACATAGGTTTTTGATTCATATTAAATAAATATATATATGTACTGATCTCTGAGAGTATATCTAATAAGTCTAATCAAACAAAGGTTTCTCTGTACACAACTTTCTATTCATTAATATTATGTTTTTTAATCAGAATATATATATATTTTCAAATCAAATGTATTTATAAAAACAAACAATATTATGCATGATCAAATTATAAAAGAACTACATAATGGTTTCTCAATGACAATAATCTTTTCCTTTTGGTTTGTTTACTAGGAATTCATTAAATTTTCTAATGAAGGTTTTCTTTTTTCTTTCAAGCAATCAATCATATATATTCATTTCTTTATCTAATTTCTTTTAGAAACAGAAAGAAGAATAAGGTGAAACATTTGAAACCTGGAGTCCTGCACTTATTCAAAATCTGGTGATGCTCGTTGATTCTGTTGGCCTCTCCGAAGAGCTCCTCGTTCTTGCTTCAAATCTCCTCTGAATAATCATGCTCAAACCTCAAACCCGATCCTTTTTTTTTAGAAGACTCCAAAATAACCAGTAATAAATCCTCAAACCCTTTCTAGAACTCTCTTCAAATTAGCAAAAGATTGAAAAATTAAAAAAATATTTTCTTCAGATTCAAAAAAAATACACCATAACTTGTGCAACTTCTGAATCCCTAATCCTCTGTGTTTTTGAAAAACCCCAAAATTCTTAATTAAATAAAAATATATTGTCCATCTCTCACAAAACTCTAAAAATCAAAAATAAAAGAAAATCATTCTTTAAAAGCAAGCTTTTAATTAGATTTGTATTCCTATTTGTTCCCAACTTTTCCAGTCTTTTATTTGTTTTTATTGTTTTAATTTCTATTTTTGCAACTTTACTTGCACATCACATTACTTATTTAATTTAAATAAATTATTCTAATAATTATCCTCCAAGATAATTGATTAAAATAATTAAGACACATTTAATATTTAATTGTCAATTAATTGAAATAGATGACTTTCAAAAATAATTAAATCATTAAATATTTAAATAAATTTAATCTAACATTAAAATAAATAATTATTTCAATCATTAAAATCAAATACACCACAACATATAAAGTACCAACATTAATCAAAATACGACAAATACAAAACACAACCCACAAATGACGACAATTACAAAAATGAACAATACCAATCAAACGAGACGATCTGACATCATGGGACGAGAGGACTTCATCGTCACCTCTGTTTTCAACATTTAATGTTGGGCTATTGGTGCTTGCCCTATCCTGCCAAAGCAGGTGGAATCGAGACTGTACCTGCAAACCTGCATACAAACGAAGTTGTGTACATGTGCATACATATATATATAAAATCAAAGCATTAAATTAAAGTACTGCATTGTGAGAAGGAATCGCAACATAGCAGGGCACTCGCGAATGAGTGATGCTATATTGTCCTTCATCACACCTATTCTAACAATTATAATATAGCCAATAAATTAACATTTCTAACTAACAATCATCTCATAACATATTAATTAAATCACTGCATCATATCATAATTCTGAAAATCAACTAATATAACCAACCATAATGTCATATGAAATAATCATGTCCATAATGAAATAATAGCATCATCTAACGTCTAACTAACCAAATCAAACAATAATAGTATTATCATAGTATCTAAGTAGCAAAAACAAAACATAACACTACCGAGTCCAACTAACAACTAGGAGGGTTATTACAATAAATAATTTTCTTTTAGAGATTGATTTTATTTTAGGAGAGTTGAAGTACACTTAGTGTTTTATCTAATTATTTGAGTGTGTCAAATCACCCATCAATAGGGTTAATTATTTTATATGGAACTCAGTGTCATTGATAATGGAATTATGACCTAATGACTAATTATCCATAAAACATCATGACTTGATAATATAGACCTTGAGGATTTTTTTTTTTGGGAGATTGATTTCATTTTAAGAAATGTGGGGTACACTTAGTGCTTTGCTAATTTTTTGAATTTTTCAAATCACCCATGAATAGGGTCCACTAGTTTGCATGGACCTTAGTATCCTTTTAATGATAGTATTTACTTTCATGAATATTTTTTGATCTCATTAATTTTGAAATACATACTTATTTAGGATTTGTGTGCATCTCAAAGTGGAGATAAAATAAATTGATGAAATTTACATGTCCATGTCAATTCCCATTTAGTTTTGGGTCCATTTAAAGAGATTATATTGATACAATTATATAATGACATGTGACAAATTTTTATAATCATTTTAAATCCTTTGATAATACTTGAATACCCTAATTTACTCTTTCTAACACATATCCATAATGTGCCTATCCTTATCCTTATTCTATCCACATTTATTTTCACATATTTCCATCGATTATTAGCCTGGATTTTAGTAACTTATCCCTAGTCCCTAGATTTGAAATCCTTAGTCTTAGTTATTCCTATAGAGCATGAGTTTTATCTTTTACAATACAAATTTGACTTGAAATTAAAATTTGAAAATTTAAATTATCAACTCCCACACTTTCTTTGTAGCCTTTTGGGGGTAAGTTGGGACATGTTTGTTCAAAAAATTAAATGATGATGAAACACATTAACAAATTTATTTTTAATTTATTTTACTAATGTTTCTATTTTCCTCGTATAGATATGTAATGATATTTCTTTCTAACTTTTGATCTGTTTATTGAAATTTGAAAAGAAAAAAAATTGTTATATGTTTCATTTTTTACACATTAGAAAAAAATATGTTTTTTATTATTTTTGTGCAAGTTATGTGATACTCACATTTAATAACACATTTTTTAGGATGCACCTACTTTGAAAAATCACAAAAATAAATACACAACTTATAATACTCACTCTTAACTATATTTTTGTCAACTTGTTTTTTAAAAGTACTAAATGCAGCAAAAAAGTAGGGGGGTGCACATCTAACACTATGTTATGTTTTAGTGAGAAAAATAAGAACACTTTTGTTTTTGTGCAATGTTTTATCCCATTAATCTAAACTATTTTTAGAAAACTTAAGTAGTTTATTCAAAGTACTACAGTTTTTGTTTTTGTTGTATCATCCAATTTTGAGTGCATACATCTCAAATTACTTATCTAAGTTCAAATTTAGCTGATTTTAAGAAGAAGAAAATCACTATTGACCCCTTTTGTATACATTTTCACACTTATTGTTGTTTGTATTATTCAATTAATCTAAATAATCTAGAAAAAACATTTAATTTTTCCTTGCAATAATGAAATTGTTGTGAATGTTTGAAAGGTTACCAACCACACAAACATGCAGAATGTCGATTTCAAGCCATAAAACACAAAAGGTTCCTAGCTTAGACCCTCGATATGGCAACCCAATTTTATTTTATGCACATGGATGTCTAAGGCATATTTTAATACTTAAACCACTGGAAACCGCCCCACATTAACAATTAGAAATAATTAAAAGTAATGTTAATAATTTTTAATCACTGCAACGATGAAAATTGCGGTCAATAAATTATTATTGTAACACTGCCAACAATAATTGATTCGATCTAGAAATTGGAAATTTTCAGTCTGATTAAGACCCTGATGAACAAGCTATAAAAATAGTCTGATAGGTTATTTGGGTAGTTGAGAATTTTCTATCGTAGAATTCGGGGGATCTAAGAGTTTCACACTGCACTACCCAACTGTATTGTCCTACCACAAACACCAACAGCGGACATTAAACATTCCAACAATATTATTCAATGCTCGGTGAGCTCTATTGAACGATTGAATTGAACTGTAATTCAAAGGTACCCATCGAAGAACTCTTGGACTGTAGTGTATCTAATCTCTGGATAAAGCTCGCAAACTTCAACGTCATTGGGCTCTTCGATTTTAAAATTGTATTGACATCCATTGATGAATATATCATGTGTCAGGGAAGCCACTATGCTCTCAGGAATGTTATTAGCTGCACACAGAAAAACCAAAAAACAAATGATTATGAAACAAATGTGTACGCCAGGTTGGTTATTTATGGAATTTTCTTTTTGTACAATCTGATCTCTATGCCTCCAGATTTTGTCCTTTAATAGCATTAACGATTGTGGTGGTACAGCTTCAAAATTGTCGGTACACTCTGCATCCAATTAACTCAAAGGAAATAAATAATATGGAGTACTTGGCATGGTAATATACCTTTGGCTAAGGCCAAGAGATCTTGTTCTGAGATACAAATCCGAGGAAGAGTTTTTCCAATCTTCTTCTCCCAAATTGCTGCAAGCTCATTAAGAGTGAGGAAATTCTTGGGTGGTCTGAAATGCACGCTTTTGTTAACAGTCCGGACATCCTCCACAGTCTTTATGGTGTATTTGCCAATGTCTTCCCCAGTCACAAAGTATGCTGTCATTAACAATCCATAAATTAACAAGATCAGAGACTAGCAATCTATCAGTGAAGACAAAAATATAATATTATTCTGTATCCATGTCTACACTCCATCATTCTCTAATATAATATTATATTAACATCTTACCCTTGATGTTTCCATCTCCATAGATTTCAAACTGGTCTTTGGGAGGAGGAAGCTCAGAGGGATGGGTATGATAAAAGTAAGGCCACCCAGCAATGGAATTGCAGCAGATGTAAGTGTATGGAATGTTAGCTGCCTCTACTGCCCTCCTAACAAATCTCTTTTCTTTGTAAAAGCTTAGCCCTGGCTCCACCGGATTAACTCTATCTATATCATGCCCAAATTCTGAAGGAAGAAACCTCTGCATCAAAGTCACTCAACAATTCTTGAGTCAATTACAGCTAATATGCATTAAAAGAAATAGTTTTTGGGTCCTAATCCTGACCTTAACCGTGCCAATTTCTTTAATGGCATCTACAATCTTAAGCTGATCTGTAAGTTGAGACCCGCCTACAATAGAAATAACAACATCAATGCCTTGCATGGCCTTTACCATTGACTTATGATCGCTTAAATCTCCCTGCAGAAAAACACACATACGTTAATAAGACCCATTATAAATTGTGTAAAACCCATTACAGCATACAGAGACATTAATAAAACCCATTTCAAAATGTACAAAACCCATTACAATTATAAGACAGCTCTTCGTTCCAACCAAATTAGGTCTGTTAACATGGAGACTGACTGAACAACCCTTCTGAATATAATTTCTAAACACCTAACTTAACAACAAGACAGTCAAACATGATTGATTGTAAACTATAACAATAAAGCAAACAGCTGCAGTAATAATTACCATGGATTAACCAGCAAAGCTTAATTATAATTCTAAACCCATATAGTCAATTAATAATGACAGATTTTCACAATTCATGAAGATTATCGCTGAATGTTTATGGATTGGATTGTGTCAATATTTTTGCATCAATGTTTCAGCTCTAGGAAAATTCACCGTCAGCAATTCACCGCTGAAAAATTCACTGCCAACAATTCCCGCGGTGAATTGCTGGCAGTGAATTTGCATGATGCCCAACATTTCCCATCACACTCCATGATCCATCATGCTCGGGAAAAATCAAAACAAGTGATAATGATGGAACACGGAATGTGATCTAAAACATTGATGCAAAACTATTTACACAATCTAATCCAGAAACATTCAGCAATAACTCATATAATCAAATCAAAACAATCTATACCCTCTATAAAAACAATATTCTAAACAACCATACACACTTTACTATCACTTTACTATCTCTTACATATCACTCTGGCCTAGACTACAAAAATCATTTCTGTATAACAGAATTTCTGACATACATAGACAATGTTAACACTAGAATCTTTCAATTCCTGGAGGGACTGTGCTTTGGCAGCATCAATGGCAGTCGTGGGTCGAATAAGAGCATAAGTAAGATGACCTGCAGCTACAGCTGCAAGAGCAACAAAGCGACCAATATAACCAGTGGCTCCAAACACCAGTATTTTACTAGCACTAATACTTATCTCTTCCTTCACAATATGATCATATGAAGCAGTCTCACAAATGGAGGCCATGGTTGAGACTGAGTTTTCCTCAAATATTTGAGTATGTTGGCAGAGATCGAAAGAATGAGGAAATGCAGCAGCACTTGCAGCCATTTTTATTTTCAAAAAACTTAACTACTCTTAACCAACAGAGGAATTTTGAGTAAATACGTTGGTGCGGGCAAAGCAGGCAAACACGCAATACTTATATAGTAGATTTCTTCGAGAAAACTTCTCAATGTTTCTCCTATCATGATTGAGACGATCTGAACATAACGCACATGGATTGCTGTTGATGGGCAGGTAGACTTCACCTTTCTCTAAAAAAAAACAAGAAAGAAAGAAACAAAAAAAAAAGAGTATTAAAAGATTATAGTGTTTTCAGGACTGACATTAACACATAGACCTTAATTTTTTGTTTTATTGTTTTTTTTGGAACTGAGAACGTGATAACAGTTTCTAGGGTATCTTAGTTTTCTTCATTGGAATAAATTATTTGGGTATCTTAGTGAATGCTTTGTAGGTCCCTACAGGTAACATGGAATCAGGTTCAAACATATTTTTGTATTGTGTATACTTCTCTATTATTGGAGATGTTTATTGAGCCATCATTATTGTTAGTATTTTTCTAATGGTCTCCAGGTTGTATTATAATTGGATATAATTTAATTATATTAAGTACATTTAGTTTTAAAAGTATCTTAAGGAAATAATTTTTTTTGTAATAATAAAGTATTATAACTAAAATTTTAGTAATGAAGTAGAAATCCATAATTAAAATAAATGAATATTGAGAAATTAAATAAGATGAATTATATATTTAGTTTTTAAAATTATGATGAAGAATAATATTTGATGTAGTGCAAAATATAATCATTTTAGTATAGAAAATAGATATTTTGGATGTGTTTATTATCTTAGAATTAATTGCCCTTTTTTAATTCTCAATTATTTTTTTTCTTCATTTTTAAATTTCATCACCTGCCATGTATCATTCTTCTCCACATACTTTTTTACACATTTACCCAATAAATCCTCACCTTCCCCTTATTAAATCCATTGACTTCATATGAAGCTATATCTCTCCCACCCATAAAATCTAGTTTTAAATTCCACCTTCCTAGGGATAAGGGCAAAGTCAAAGATTTGCCTCTCTTAAGAATCTTATCATAATCCTCCATAATCTTACCCAATAACCTTCATTTAAGTGTTCATTCTCCATTAACCCTCACATGAAACTTGTTCTATCCCTCTTGATTGAGAGCACCTCTCAACATGAGTCATTGATCTTGTGGCAAGATCTCAGCCCTCCATCCATTTGAGCATCTTTCTACAAATAGAAGCTTTCACCCTCCTTTTTTATCAAGTTCTTTGCAAGTAACCTTATGTTGCCATTGTGCTTCCATAATTTGCAGTTATAACAAGATTATGCTAAATTTTTGTTAGAGCAATCCACATTTCCAGCAATCTAGAGCATAACAATAGGCTTAGGGTGTAACCTATTTAGCTCAATCATGGAGTTTGGAGGTGTTTAAGGTATAGATTTTATGTGTTTTATACATTGTTGTTGTGCTATTTTATCTTATTGCATTTTTGTATTCTCAATAGGAATAAATTTGATGAGACTATTGGATTGATTGCATTGCATGTTTCTGACAGCTTGTTGTTCAACATTGATGGGTGTACTACACCAAAGCAAATTTTATGGAATAAATATAAGGATTTTTTGGTAAAGTTATTCAAAAAAATTCTTTACAAATAAAGGAAGAATTGGAATCTCTTTCATTTGATATATTTCCTACCATTAAGGACTATTTGGTTAAGTTCAAATTCTTTAGGTCTCAATTGGTTAGTTGTGGAAAAGATAAATCTGATAAGGAATGTATATTCTTGACTTTTTCTAAGTTATAATGGACATTTGCATTCTTTTCCTCTACCTTTTTATTATACCATGGATGTGTTAGGTGAATCATTTAGCATGCCTTCTTTTGAGACATTTTGTGACTTTTTGACTAGAGAGAAAACTAATCTTATGCAGTTATATGCACTTCCCAAGAGTCTGACATTGTTAGCACAACCACCTAACAAAGAAAAAGGAAAGAAGAAACCCAAAACTAAGGTAGAATCTAAATAATTACATTCTAGGAAATATTTCTTTTCATAAAATTAGGTTAATTAAATAAACTAGTAAAATATTATTAACTAAAATTTTAGTAATTAATTAGAAATCAATAATTATATAATAAATGAGTATTGAGAAATTATTAAATAAGATGGATTAGATATTTAGTTTTTAGAATTATGATGAAGAATAATATTTGATGTAGTATAAAATATAATCATTTTAGTATAGAAAATAGATATTTTTGTTGTGTTCACTATCTTAGAATTGTGACAATCACATAATTTTATGTCAAATATACACTTGTATGATTGGGATGTCTTTTATGAAAATATCATGATGCACAAAACTACTATGTAATCCACATGATCAATCTCAGTGACTATGGATTGTTGTAATCTATGTCACCTCAAATTTTAATGTTCAAGCTAGTTTATAAGGACTAACAATATTGAAAAATACATTGGGGAGATCATCACATCATAAGGGTTGTGTTCTTCCATATCAAACCCCTTGAGTAAATAAGCTTCATAGTCATGGATAAATAGCTCCTCTCATCATCCTTGAAATCTAGAAGGAGTTATCCTATATATAGCTAGTTATGATGTATGGGTCATTCCATATGGCACCAAATTTTATGTATCTCCTATTATTTTATCTATCTTGGTTCCACTTCAAGACCATATCCCCATCCTTGAAGGTCATGTTAAGTAATTTTCTATCAAGATTACTCTTGACTTGTGATGAATGAGCCTCAAGGGTATTCATGGACTTGCATCATATTATCTATTTTAACTCCAACAACTCATATAGCCTCACTATCATTGCATCATTCTCTAGCATCTCCAATTGTTGTGAAAGTTCAAGAGCAAACAACTCTAATGATAGGCTTGAGTCTTGCTTCTCTTCCATAGATGGAAATGAACGGAGAGTTTCCAATGGCTTTTTTCTTGTAACTATGTTAATCCATAGAGCTATATTTATCTTTGTATGCCAAGACGTTTGGTTATCCACATTGTTCCCTTGATTATTCTAATCAATTTATTGTTAGTGGACTCAACCAAGTCATTACCCCAAGGTAATAGTTTGATAAAGTCTTCAATAAAATACCATAATTTACAACCCATACACTAATTTGAGTACATGAAAAATTATTTTAATTATCTAAAATGATGGTGGAAGGAACACCAAATATTGTTGCAATGCATTCTAGGAAGTCTAGAATACAATCTTCAATAGCCTCCTTCAGTACAATTTCTTTTGTCCACCTTTAGATACATATCATATATCTATTATTTTTATGTTGGAGTAAATTTAATATCTTCATATATCATATATTTAATAGTATGGAGCATATCATAACATTTTTTAAAGCATGAAATATTAGTAAGAAGTTCAAAATTATTAAACTATCCAAAGTTTTAAATTATCAAAAATATATTTTTTTAAACTAATAAATAATTTTCATCTCTTTTTCTAAAGGGCTAAAAATAAAGACCAATTTATTATAGATAATTTTGAACTTGTAAAAGAATTTATTTTTTAGTAGGTGAAAATTCATTCATCTATCATGTCTAAAGTATTAATATTTTTTCACCTTTACTCTTAAGAATGTACGATTAATTGACAATATTATTTTTAGAAAGTTCAAATTATATTTGAAATGAAATTCATACATGTGATTGTAATTTTTTCATTGCTTACTCCTTTACATAATTTTAGTTTTATGTTGCTTCTTGCTTTTTGTGAGTTTAATTTTTTTCTTCTTTCTTATTATTCTCTAAATTTTTTTAATTTTTTTTTATATTGGATATTTATCAAACATAGATATTTGTGCGTGCTTTATTATTGTTGTTGTTGTATTTGGTTGGTACATTTTCTTAATATTTTATGACTATTATGGTAATATTTTGATTATTTATTTATTTTTGTTAATACACTCATGCCATTACACTCCACCCCTTGTTGCCACTATAGGTTATGTCTCTAAGCATAATTACAAATCCAACACCCAATCCTAGGACTTAATTTTTAATATTTCATTTGATAGACTTGGAAAATTGTATGTCATTTTTCCTAAAATATGCATATCAACACACCCTTGCATGCTACTTATTTTAATGATTCCCCTAGATTCCACTAGTTTACAAAATCTTACATTGCACTCTTATGGACTCTTTATCTTGTGGTGGCTTGTTGGTGGTTTTCACTATGTATTAAATTTTTATTTGGTTGTGGTTTGATACTTTATCATACTATAATTTGACTAATCTTCGTGTATTGTTCATTATTGATATAGAATTCAACACCTTTCCAAGCAAATAGCCAAAGACTCAAACATCGAAGGAGTGTGAAGTTGAGAATGCAAAGAAAAGGGATGAGTTATGCAACTTCATGAAAGTAATGAATTGAACACCATAGATGATGATATATTATTTGGTGGCAGTCTCATAAGATTCCTAAGAGGAGAAAACTATCATTCTATGAAAAAGTAGTTATTAGAGTTTTCGGCACCTACAAATTTTTCATATAGACCTACAGTTAGATATGGGCTCCCTCCATAATAACCTCTCTCATTTATCGTCATATTTGTATTATTTGATTGTGCTAATAATGAATATATTCTTGTAAAAATATTTATTTCAAATAAGTGTAAAGGTGCCACCAGGCATATTTGATATTAAATACATCATGGGGTTAAACCAACTATGCTAAGAGCCCTTCAAAAGAATGTGAATGATATCTTCTTGGAAATGGATGCAAGGTTCAAAGGAAGTTTTTTTGTAGTGAATTTCCTACTTAGGCTTGCAAATCATCCCAATGCATGTGCACATCTGTCAATTCCACCAATTCTCCCACCACTGGTTCATGTTGAAACATCTTCTGAGGAAGAGTGGTAATTTGGTGGGATTTTCGCGGATGGAGGAGTAAGGTTGCAACTATTAGTTAAAAGTGGCCATGAAATTCAATTTTTAAAATATGTTAGTAAGATAATGTTTAAAATGGCAAGGGTTTGTAATTTTGTAGTTAAATAGTGGCTTCATGTTTTGTATGTTATATCATTTGAAGGCCACATAGAATTGTCTTGAAGGCCATGTTGGTTATTTTTTGAGAACCAAACTTGATCTCAACCATCTTCTATGAATCTGCAATAATTCAATGGTCAATAATAGTGAGGATTGGCCAATGCATAGGTGCAAGCTTGCTAGGCTTGACCTCTACACTTCAGGCTCTGTGAAACATAGGAGGGTGATCCTAACAATGCTTAGATGATACTCTTGTGCCATTTTACCATGAAAAAATTGTGATAAAAAGATACATTCCTTTCAACCGCAAATAGACATAATTCTTCAACAATTTGGTTGATCCTTTACCAAATTATTATCTAAAAGCCAAGAATGGGCAGATCTCATATAAATTTGTAATAGTTTCTAGTGTATAAGTAATTTTCATTTAGATTTGTGTCTTTTCAGGTACAAGCCGACTCATTTACATCTAGGATGACCAAACTAATAGACCATCATTTTATTCATGGGTAACAGATTCATATTTGAAACAAATTGTCATACATTAGCAATTAAACTCAGCATTTGAACGATGAAATACATAGGAGAGAAATTGTTCTAGAATTTTCAATTCGCATTCATTAGTTGTTGCTACTATAAAACTATTAAGCCTATTACAAACTTGAATGCATACTTAGGACTCAATACTATTATATTCATTTGTGCTTGATTTACAAAATATTATACGAGTTCTAACTTTCTCCAACCAAAGACCCATGTAATTGGCCTTGAATTCACATTTTACATTTTACATTCATTTACATTTCAATTTCAAAACTTCCCCAAGCAGTTATATTTTCCCTTTGTAGAAAAGGGGGAAAGCACATAAGATAAAAACTATTTTCTCTCGCTGAAGAACTAAATGCCTTCCAAAAGGAATCTTTCGTCATTGTAGTAGCATTAGAACCTCTCCTCCACGTCAGCGAAAAATGTTCTCCACGTTAGCATCTAAGACAAAAAATCCAAACCGAGACTCTATTTTTGCAATGGTTCATCATCTTTAGAATTAGAGTATGCATGTCACCATCATGATTTTGTTGAAACTGGATAATTTGTCTCACCATCATCAGAGTCTTCTTGACCTGCAAGTGTAAGAAAATATTGGGCATATTCTAGATCATCTTCTGCCTCATCTTCCATGGCAACATTAGGTTCCTCCATATAATAATCATAAGCCTTGTGGTCCTTATCCTTCTTCTTTTTCTCAGACTTGGTCAATTCCCTTGATTTTGTTCCCTGCTCCTTTGCACATTGTTCCTTCATGAGCACATTACCGGGCTGACCCTGATTGAAAACAACAAATCTACTCCTCAAGTTGTAAGTATTCATGGCTTCACTATCCATTAATATGGCTGAAGTTCTCTTCTCTACCCTTGGCTTTGCAAATTTCTCAGGTACATCTAGCTTAACTTTAGGGGTGCAATCCTGGGGTTTAGGCCTCTTGACCCTCCTCTATTTGATTCTTCTTTCAGGTTTGGCAGAGCACTCATAGGGCTCACTCATTTTCATGGTATGATGGGACTGGGGTTTGAAAAATTTCACTTACAGAAGAATCTTACTGGTTTATTTTCTGAGAAAATTTTGAAAAACAAAAAATCTTCCTAAACCATGTACAATTCCCACCAACCCAAATGGAAATTGCAAGTAACTAAACCCCTACAAATCGTAGTATCTAAAGCTTACAAAAATTTCCAAAATTCTCCAAACTAGATAAATTACACACAATTGACACAAAGAAGCATGGATACCTTCTTACCCAAGAAAATTCATCCTTAATGCCTCTGAAACTATTCGCCCAAGCTCTTCACGCCTTCTTCACTGGCTCTAGACCAATTCTACAACTCTCAACTATTGTAATTGTGAAAGAAAATGACTGACAATCCTCTTTTGGTGAAATACTAGAGTGTTTCCACCATTAATGTTCAAAGAAATCTCATGTGAGCGAACTAACAACCAGCCACACAAGTTTGAATTTGGTCGTCAATCCTTTTTATTTAAAACACAATTAATGATTATCCTCAACCATCACACCCTGCTTTTTACAGCTGTGCTTTAAAATAGCGATGATACCCCAGAGAATTGCCATGTAGCCATCCACTAATTTCAATAACTTTGGACTCCATCACTCATTGCAATAATTCGTTGAAGTTATGTCCAAACTTTACTGATGAGCGACAACCCTCCGATGGAAGGAATATTCCTCAACATATCCTTCATCACCTGTCACAGAAAAGTGACAAGGTTGCATTTGTATTTTGGTGAGGAAGAGTTCCCAATGATACACCAGATGCTAACAAGTGGCAAGATCACATTTGTCTATTCAATACCTTCCCATCGCTCATTGTAGTAACAAGAAAAAGGTAATGAAGTATTTCCACAATGGCGCGATACAAGGGAGAAACAACTTCCATCGTGCTTCACTAAAGAGGAACTAAGAAGTCAAAGAACTTCAGCGATAAGCGATAAGAAAGGCACACAACCACATCACTCATCACAGTAATCAATTATGAAGACCAAATATTTTCAGTGGCACATGATATAAAAGAGGACCATAGGCTCATCGCTCATCATGGTAATGAACTCAATGGTAGAAACAACTTCAACAATGAGTGATAGACTTAAGTAATGAAAAAGGAACATGCACAAAGTTGTTTTAGAAGAGGGGTCGCGTAGGTACAATGACACAAAGGGACTTAAAAGACTTTAAAGATCACTTTGGAAAAGGATGTAAAGGCCAAACAAGGCTGAATTATCAACCTTATAAAATAAATGAATTTCTTGGACCAAGGCACATGAGCAAAATTCAACGATGGGTAACTAGAAACCCTAACGACAAGGGGTCGGTCATTTCATGGACTTCAATGACTCAATTTATTTCTAACATGATCGGGAACCAGGTTTAGCAAATCAACGAAAGATTAGATCAGAGAACAAGGGTTAAAACAAAAGGATGGAATTCTAAGCACGAAACCTTACTCAGCATAAACCTTAGACCCTATCATCAGGTAGACCAACGAACCACACAAGTAAAACCATTGATATAAGTGGACGACAAAAATTTTGAGGGTTCCACCAAACCACATAGATATGTCATATTTTAAGTCTGGTAGGCCACATAGATAGGTCAAATTCTCAATCTAGCGATGAAAAACTAGATATTTTGTAATTCCTATGCTTTATAATATAATATATAGGCTTATTCCATTTGTCTAAAAGAAAATCTATGCCAACATATTAAGGTGGGTGAGTGAGTGATAGGGAAATCTCCCATTCATTCCCCTAGTTTCTCAATCCTTCTATGCTACATTATTCTGAGGCAACCTCTTAAGAGCATTGAGAGAAAAAAAATGTCAATCTATGATAGAGAAATTCTCATATTTTTTGGCACCTAGAAAAAAAAAATCTAGACCTACAAGTGGATATGGGGTCCCTCCATAATAACCTCTCTTTTTTTCATTGCATCTTTAAACCATTTTAAAATGCAAAGAATGATTGTATTCTTACAAAAAGCACCATTTGAGAGCAATTTAAAGGTGCCAATAGGTATATATTTTTTTTTTTGCATTGTGTGGCCAAACCAACTATGACAACACATCTTATTGGGTAAGTGAACATTTTCTATTGAATGCCTCAATCCATTCCCCAAGTCTCTCAATCCTTCCAAACTACCTTATTCAAAGAAAGTCTCTTAAGAGCCTTGAGAGAAAAAAATTCTCTATGATAGAGTAGTTCTCAAAGTTCATGGCACCTATGAATGTTTCATCTAGACATACAAGTAGATATGGGGTCCATCCATAATAATATCTCTTAATTTTTTCATCTCAACATCATTTGATTATGCCAAGAATGAATGCATTATTTCAAAAAGTGTCATTTGAGAGTAGTACATATGTTAGGAAAATAATATATGTTAACCAAACCATTTCCTACACAATCCCATGAGAGAAAATAAGGAATAAAATCTTATAAAATAACCATATGAAAATATCAAAGACATACTACAAGATAACACAAGATATGCCTTGAGAAAACCCTTAAGAGAGAAAAACCCATCCTCGAAAAGCCATCCACACTCAATGCATCATTCAGCAATAAAAATATGACAATACACTTACATATTTTTCGTGAATACTTTTGAAACAACTCATCAAATGCATCCTCCATTTTCTGAGCATGTATCCACACATCCCATGACATGCTTCACATATGTACTCTTCAGAAGAGAGTTCAATACAATAATAGCCAAGCTAAACAAGCTAGCTAGCCAACCAACCAACCCCAACCACTAAATGTGTGCTTGATTTTATATAAATCAAACTCATACAAAACAACCACGTGGTAAGGTAAAACCATGTGCCTAAAAACTATGAGTACACAAAACCATTGACCCCACATTTAATTTTTGGTACTAAGTTCCCCAATTATTAAACATTTTTATGTGCAACCCACACATAAAATATATAACCAATGTTACATAAAATTTTACAAGTAGGCCCAAATAAATAGTTAGTGTGGCTAAACAAGCATCCTAATGATGCACCACAAATAAATATTTATTTTACATAATTAAAATTTCTTTCTTGTGCAAGGTGTATAACACCCTATTCCTAACAGTACAAAGGTTTTGACGAGCATATTTTGTATTATGTGCATTGTGGGGCCAAATTAACTACACCAAAATATTAGGAGAGTAGGTGAATGTTAGGAGAGAGCCCCATTAATTTGCTCGATTTCTTTATCCTTCCAAGATAAATTATTTTGAGGCAATCTCTTAAAACTATTAAGACAAAAAAATTGCCAATCTATGATATATTAGTTCTTGAAGTTTATGGTACCTTCAAATGTTCTATCTAGATTTATAGGTGGATATGGGGTCCCTCAAAAATAATCTCTCATTTTTTTCAGCTTGACATCGTTTGATTATGCCAAGAAAGAATGCATTTGTGAAAGAAAATGTCATTTGAGAGTAGTGTAAAGCTGCCAATGGGTATATTTGGTGTTTTGTTTGTTCTAGACCCAAAATGACTATGAAAAAATGTTGCGGTAGGTGGTTGAAAACTAGAGAGGGTATGTGCAGGATCATGATGGACCAAAAAGTGGCAATATGATGGGTTTTTGTAGGGTATGTGGTTGACGACTTTTTTTTACCCAAAATTGATGAAATGAAAGAAGGGTTTTAAAGGAGATTCTCAACTTTCCACCAATATAAATTATTCTTTACTTTGAATTTAATAGAATTATTATTATTTATTTTCTATTTGAATTACAACTAAAGTCCACAATTGATAGGGTGATTGAAAAACATCTATAGCTTTCAAATGGTATCACATTTTTTTGAATCTGAAACATGTATGCATTCTATAGTTTTGTATACTATGGGATTAAAAAAAAAATGAATTTCATGAAGTTTTGACCAAGTTAAGGTGGTTAGACATAAAAGTTTTTTTATTTTTTTAAAATTGTAATAAAAATTCATAATTAATTATTTACTTGGAAAAAAATTACAAAAAAATATGCATCACATTCGGACATGAGTCCTCTACTTAAATCTAAAATATTATAAAAAAATATTATCATTTTATTATGGTTAGGGTGGTCAGACAGACACCTACTTCTTATTTTTTCCCTGAAATTTAAGTACTACTACATTGAAATTTCAAATTTTCACCAAATAGATTTTAAAAAATAAAAATAAACCTAGTATTTTAGAAACTACATTCAATTTGCTACAAATTATATTCTTACATATTTTTGAAATAATATAGATAACTTATTCAAATTTTTACGTCAATTTGTCTAACTTTGATTTTTCTAAATTTTTTGCCACTTAAGGGCCTATTTTTTCCATGATGATCCTGCACATACCCAGGAGCCCTCTATTCATTCCCCCAATCACTATATCCTTCTAGGATACATTACTTTGGGGTAGTCTCTTAAGAGATTGAAGAGAAAAAAAATGCTAATCTATGACAAAGTAGTTATTGAAGTGTGTGACACCTATGAATAATCTATCTAGATAAGTAAATGCGAATATGGGATCCCTCCATAGTAATTTTCTATTCTTCATCATATCATCATTATTTTATTGTGTCAAGAACAAATACATTCTTACAAAAAATATCATTTGAGAGTAGTGTTGTGGCAATGGAAATTGTACTCCCTTCTTGGAGATAGTTCAATTCCTTGCCTAATTTGGACCTATTTTGGTAACCTTGCATTAATTACCCTTTAAATCATCATTAATAGGCCCCTAAGACCCATTATTTTGGATCTCGAGGCTTATTTCAGCTAAAAACCTGACAAAATCATCTAAAACATCAAAAATTTCCCTAGGTCAACCACTCTAAATGAATTTTGCAACTTAGTTTCCATAGGTTGACAAGAGTGATGACAGCAAATGCAACAATGTAAATTTTCTCTCCAAGATCTCTTCAATCCTTCTTCAACCTATAATTTGCACATACACAAAGAGAAAAAAATGTTTGTGCCATATAGGGGCTTGCCTCAGTCAAACCCTGTGAATAGTGTTTCCACTTTCACAATGGCAATTTCAATGATAAAACCTTGAATGGAAAGGAAGGAAATAATGAATGAACAATTTTCTACAACTCACCACCCTTCAATAGATTCCTTGAAGGACTGAATTCATACACATCACTTCAATGGAATTGGATCTTTCTTGCTTGATTTTCTTGAATTCTTGAATGCATGAAGACCTACAACACTTGTTAGAAAAGTCACAAGACAACATGAACACACATGAACTTTGACATAATGTTAGGATCTTGATTGCTGCTACAAATGACTAATAATGTTTTTGATAAGGAAAAGTAGGTTTTGAAGGTACCCTGAAACCATTTACAACACAAAAAAGCTACAAGAAAGACTAAACCAATAAAGCCCACAACCCAAAAAAACCAAAATGCTAATGTAATAGAAATTAACCATGAGACTCATCAACAACCCTAAAGAAAAACATCAATAACAAGGTTGATCAAGCAAAAGAAACAACAAAGCTACAACATTTTTTCCAAAACATTAACCGAGGCCAAATTTTCCTCAATGACCCCCTCATGCATCTCCATAACATCCTTGAGCTCCTCAAATGAAATAGCAACCTGCTTCTTGGTCTTGCTCCTCATTCTCAAACATGGGCCAGCATCCACATCCTTCTCCAGAGCTGGAGCAATATCCTCATTCTTCTCCACCAAATTTGAGCAATTCACATCCTCCATGGCTTTCTTAATATCATCCAGCTCCAAGGATTTACCATTCCATTTCAAGGCTTTCTCATTTAAAGTAGAGAGGCCCTTAGTCATCGATTTCAAGGAATTATTGCTAATGTTAACCATAGTCTTCAAATCATTAGACAACTTACTAATTTTTTCCTCAATGTTAACAAATCTCTCCTCAAAATTCTTTTGGTTGCTATGCACCAATACCACACAAACATCTTGCCAATTCTTTAGCTGGACATTAAGCTCCTTAACTTTCGAGAAAATCCATTTAACTAGTGAAAGCAAGTTGTGAGTTCCATCCTCAGCCATCCTACAGAACATGCCCATGTTAACCTCGTCCCAATTAACAGGAGGTGCAGCTTGAGAACCAATATTTTGAATAGGGTCCTCCTGAGCCTCCTCATTATCCTACATTTCTTCCTCAACAGGGGAATCCTCCACTTCAATCACCTCAACTTTAACTTGATACTTATCTGGCATATTTGCCAAGTCTATTAGGATTTCCATCCGCTCTACCTTCACAACACTCCCTTTAACCTTCTCAGTGCCAATAGGAGAGTCTAGAGTAACCTGGTTAGGGTCAACCCCCTTTGAACACACCAAACCCTCAATCCCCTAAAAAATTAACCTCCATAGGCTGCACAGACCCTAGGAGTCCTTTACCAATTCCAACAGCAAGGGAGTCTCCAAAACACCCACCTTAATAGGGCCCAGGGAATTTTTATCAACAAAAACAAGGGACTCCTCCACAACTTTAGACACCACCTTCTGCTTTCAGATAGAAATCTTATCTTTCCTGGGGCATTTTTTCTTCCCCTTCGCACTCTTCTTCCCAGAAGGCACCACAACTTCCTTAAAATCATTATCCATTTCATATCCCTTGGACCAAGATTTAGAAGCCTCAAAACCCTCCTCAGACTCACTATCCTCCTCTAACATCTCTTCAAAATCAGAATCCTCATCCTTAGAATTGCCTTCCCATTCCACCACTGAATCACCAATCTTATAGCCAAAAATTTTCACCCTTTTTATGAGCCAGAGTCTTAGGAGAAATAGGGACCAACTTCATCTTAATGTGTTCAAATATGAGATTCATAAGGCCTTCATGGAGAATAGACTTCTTGGGGTTTTTCCAATGATCCTCAATACTATTCTCCATCAACAACAAAAGATAAAAAGGAAATGAAACCAGAGCATTGTGGTGGAAATGATTCAGAATAATGAAATGATACCTATAAATTATAGAAAACCTACCCTCCAAGGTGAAGTAATGCATAATTACCAGAGCTAAATCCCTCCAAAGCGGCTTGAGAGATTTGCGAGCATACCCACCACTACCAATAGACTTGAGAGCTTCTTCTTCTCATCATATTTAAAAAAAATTGCAAGGGCTTTCTTAGCCGCACCTTTGTCTCTATAGAATTTCATTCCAGGGGAAGGAAGA
Source organism: Sequoia sempervirens (assembly GCA_007258455.2). Taxonomy (NCBI): domain Eukaryota; kingdom Viridiplantae; phylum Streptophyta; class Pinopsida; order Cupressales; family Cupressaceae; genus Sequoia; species Sequoia sempervirens. Next base: position 32,047 of record VDFB02323883.1, read on the forward strand.
CCAGTCACCTTAGCTATGAAATCCTCATTAATATTAAACTCCACACCTTTGTATCGCAAAATCCTACTACTCCACCCTTTAACAAAAACCTCTGTCACTTCAGGGATTAGACCTTGGAGCTTTAGAAAATATGGGCTTACCCCACCCTTTTCCAATTAATCCCACACAATTTCATTACTCTGGAACTCCTCACAAGAGCTTGGCTCCACTCTGAAACAAGCACCTCCCATGGCGGCATGCAACAAACAAGACTCCACCAGTACCATAATTTTCTGTAAAGACATGATTAGGCATACTAACCACAAAACAATGTAAATAAGACCCACAAAGCGTGTGAGCCTTCTATACCAAGTACTTCCTAACCTACGCAACCAAACCATAATATCACATATATCTGAAAGGCAATTATGAGCAGAGTAGGTCGAATACTCTATGTGCAAAAACCAACTCAAAACAAGATAAAAGAGCCTTTCCCCCAACTTTACCACCTTAATGACATGACAACTAGTCATTATTGGAAATGATCTTAAGGTTAAGTGTCAAGGATTCATAATCATCCCAATTATTTCAAGCCACCACTCCCAAATTAGCTAACCCATCAGCCAACAAGTTAGCTTCCCTAAACACATGTGAAATTATAATCTCGTCAAATGAATTGATGATGGATAGCAAATCATTAATAAGATGGGAAATCGACCAAGATGGCGGGCTATTCAGCATAAGACACTTAATAATATTAAGAGAATTCCCTTCAAGCCAATGTTTGGAGACCCCAAAAAATTTCACCAAAATGAGGCCATGATAGGTTGCTGTTGAAATGACTTATAATGTTGTTTGTGAATTCTCTTGACAATAATATTCTCTTGAAAAGATCCTCCTTAAGTCTTAGATTTCAAATGATAAAAATACTAGGTATTTATAGGTGTTTATCCAATTTCTCAAAAAATAGATTCCAAAAGCTGACACTTGCAATTTGAATTTTGATCATTAAAATGCTACCAAAAACATGTTTTAATTTAGGTCCTTGCTCATAAAGGGGATCCATTCACCCATGGGTGAATGGGTTCTAGCATATATCTCCAGGACACACATGATCCAAGGCAATTTAGTTAACAAATTCATTTATTTAATGTCAATTCCCCTTTCAGAAAATGATGCTAATAAGGCTTTGGATTGCATAATTTGGAAAATTAGAAGCTTAATTAAGTCCAATAAATTAAGAGATCCAAACATAGTGTGAAATTGTAAAGGTATACAATTTTCTACATTACACTTACCCATCATTATCATAATGCTAGAACATCAACCTATCATAAGAGATTAGAACATAATCATTACTTAGTCACTTGGATCAACCACATCAACCCTTGCATTAATATATGATGAAACATTAGTTTTACACTAGATCATTTCAACACTCATTGTATTACACATAATTCTACCAAAGTCTACAAACCTTAACATCATTGTATTCTCTTTTAAGAATAGTGTAAATAAATTAAGGGTAAATAAGTTTGGTTGTATCTTTGGCTAAAAATTAGTATATGATGTAAAATATGGAAAACCATTTTAGAGACAAGATGAAAAATCATTTTTACCCCATAATTGAAGCTAAATTATTTCACCAAAGTTCATCTCTAGTGTGGAGGTAGGGCCTACCACACTTACATCATCATTTACTAGGTTTATTTGTTTGTGGGAAACTAAGAGCTAACTTATTTGTCTTTCTTATTTACATCAAAGTACATGTACCTATAAATTATGTTTAAGTTAAATTAAAATTTTATGAAACATAGATCCCACTTCTTCGTGTATGTTCTCTAATGATGTTTCATTCATCATGAAGAAATCTTGAGATGGCTAGGTATTCCTTGTGTTATAGGTGATGTTAATTTAGAGTTGTAAGTTGGGATAATAAATATCTTTTATTGTAAATATCTAAATAGTCAATACTAGCATATCTATCTTTACAAAAATTATGTAAGTTATATTGAGAGATATTATTCTAGGTACCTATTTCATTTAAATCATAAATATAATAAATTATAATGTTCTTTCTACTTTTTATGAGTTCTTGACCCTCCTGTCTAGTTGTATCTTTATATTTTTCATATTTATGAAATTTGAGATATATCATCTCTTAGATCTTTGTTGAAGGTCTTTTATATTCAACATAATAGGTAGTGATGTTTTTCTCCATTAAAATTTGAACTTCTACCTTAGTATTTTCTCCCTCCTCCCTATGTAGGAGAGTTGGTCAAATAGATCTATCACCACTTTTTTATATTGAATCCTAAAGAGATTGTTTCACCATTCTAGATAATATAGTTACTGATGTTATTATCCATTTTATGAAGGATTTGCACTAGAAAATCAAGAATCATGACAAAACTTCCTTTTTTTCCCAATCTATAGAGCCCTCTTCTATGTTACTTCTCCTATTTATAACTAACTTAAACCTCCTCTTTTATATCTAAGAATTTCATGCTTGATCCTTGTATCTATAATTTCATATTCTTTCTTCTAAGATTTTTAATTCTTCAATTATTGGGAAACATCAATCATTAGAATACCTTGAAAGCTAAATATATATTACTATTTGGTACCATTACAATGAGTCCCATAAATATTTTTTGAAGATAAATTTTAGATTTGAGTTTTTTAACAAAATATTGTAAAAACCCCAAATTTTCCTCGTAATTTACACACCATTAATAACCTAGTCATAAAAAATAGAGCCAAAAAAAGAAAGATAGATTCTACAACCCTTTAAAAAAATATGAAAACTAAAATACACTTGTTGAAGCAATAATTATAATATGCAACAATAATGAACCAAGACTACCATGCTTACATCCAGAACAAAAATTATAAATTACACAAACTTGAAGTAGTTGTAATTGGATTATTTGGAATATCAATCACAACCTCTAAGTGATATTATCCTCTGAATATTTAAACCAAAGGGTTTTTATCCTTTGATCTCTAGCAAACCCAAGTTTTTTATCCTTAGATCAAACACATTCATGGGGACCATCAAAAGCTAGGATGCAACCATTGGATTAATAAAATTGTGGTTGTCTTAATCATCCAATGCTACAAGTACATGGGAATATATGTCTTTAATATTAGGGTATGTGCAGGATCATCATGGAAAAAATAGGCCCTTAAGTGGCGAAAAATTTAGAAAAATCAGAGTTAGGAAACTTGACGTAAAAATTTGAATAAGTTATCTATATTATTTCAAAAATATGTAAGAATAGAATCTGTAGAAAATTGAATGTATTTTTTAAACAACTAGGTTATTTTTTAAAAATCTATCTAGTGAAAATTTGAAATTTCAATACATTAGTACTTAAATTTCAGGGAAAAAATAAGAAGTAAGTGTTTGTCTGACCACCCTAACCATAATAAAATGATAATTATTTTTTATAATATTTTAGATATAAGTAGGGGACTCATGTCCCAATGTGATGCATATTTTTTTGTAATTTTTTTCCAAGTAAATAATTAATTATGATTTTTTTATTACAACTTAAATAAAAAATATAAAAACTCATATGTTTGAGCACCTTAACTTAGTCAAAACTTCATGAAATTCATTTTTTTTAATCATGTAGTATTGGAAGCATAGAATGTGGCACATGTTTTGTATTCAAAAAATGTTATACCATTTGAAAGCTATAGATGTTTTTCAATCAGCCTATCAATCAAGACTTTAGTTGTAATTCAAATAGAAAATGAATAATAATTATTTATTAAATTCAAAGTAAAGCATAATTTATATTGGTGGAAAGATGAGAATCTCCTTTAAAAACCCTTTTCGTTTCATCAATTTTGGGTAAAAAAAAAGTTTTCAGCCACATACCCATCATATCGACACTTTTTGGCCCATCATGATCCTGCACATACCCATTAAATAATGTCTTTTAGGTAGGAGAATCAGATTGGGTGGTTATATGACAACATAAAATCACTAATGGTGATTTGGGTCATGCAAGGAGGTAGGTGGGAGTGAACAATGTAAAAGGTGAGAGTTTCAAATTTTGGTGGTTGGGAATACCTTATGAATATTACCACTTATCAAGGAATGGGGTTTCATAGTGAGGCATGTAAGCATGATAAAAGGTGAAACTATGACATATCAAATTGATTATTTGCTATTTTTGGGTAGAAACACAAACCTGTGCCACACTTTTGACCAACTAAATAGTTCTGAGAAAAGAAGTTTTGACCTAAACAATTTCAGTTGAAATAGTTTCACCCAAAACTATGTGGCCTATATGTAGCACATAAAGTTTCTGGCAAAACCCTTTCACCTGAAACATTAAAATAATATTTCTCCCTTTGTCAATTTGAAATCTAACATATTTTGCATGTAAGTTTTTTATTGAAAGGGTTTCAGTCAAAAGGATTTTGGTCAAAACCCTCTCACTCGAAACTATCTATGTGGCATCCTTGTTGGCAACCATCTCATTCTTTTCAAAAAAAAAATTTGAAATTTCCACTTGAACATGATATTTCTTTAGTCAGAATGATTTTTTTAAAACTGAAAATACCCTTTTGTAGATCCCGAAGTCAAGAATCCAACTATATATATTGATATTTTGATTAGTTTTAATATATTTTTAATTTTAAATAATTCAAGTAGGTTGTTAAAATAATAAAAAATGAGGTTGATTATAAATTAATAAAAAATACTAAAACATTAAAAAAAATGAAAATTATATGGTGCACTGGAGGAGAGGATCTTCTTCAAAAGGTTATAATTTATTTTTTGAAAATGATAAAAAAAAAATAGACAATAGTTAATGTCAAATGAAAACTATCAAATTCTAGTACTGTAGACATTGAAAATTGTCATATGTCTTCGACGACACTTTTTCACTAATTTTTCGTCTAAAACTAATTAAATAATTTATTATTTAATTAGTGCTAATATTCTTCTTCTAATTTCCTATAATTAAATAATTTTTAATTATTTAATATTTGTTCTTCTAAACCATTAATTAAATAATTTTCATTATTTAATTAATGCTCATCACTATTTCTTCCTAACTATTCCTCTTAGATTAAATAATTATTTAATCCCTTACTTAATATTTCCTCCCAAATTAAATAATTATTTAATTATTTAATTTGTCTTCAATTTCAATCATCCCTAAACTTGCTAATTTTTAAAGGTGAGGAACTGAGGATAGTTCATCTTATTTAATTATTAAATCTTTAATTATCCTCACCTAGATTTCATTCCCACTTATCTCTCCCACTTTCTCTCACTTCACTTCCACTTTTCTCTTCCACTTTCCAATTTTCATTCCCACTTATCTCTTCCATTTTTCTAATTTCTATCTCACTTAACTCTTTCCCCTTTCCACTCATGACTCTTATTTTCCAAATCCACTCCCCACTTTCAAAATGGCAGCTTTTAGTTGAAAATAAATAGTTTCCTTATTTATTTTCAATTAACTCTTCTCTTTCTCAATTTAACTCATCCTTCACTCTTTCATTCCTCCACTTTTGAAAAAAGAATATTTTGATGAAAATAAATACTTTCTTTATTTATTTTCAATTAACTCATTTTGTCCTCCACTTTTAAATGCAAGTTTCCCTTCTAACTTATAATCACATTCAATCTTGTCCATTCAATTATCTTTTCAAAATCTATAAATTGAGGACTTATTTCTCCATTTAGGGGGGACCACATATTCAATTTCCTTGCAATCATTCCATCAAATTGCTTTCAATATTTAGTGCATTTGATCACATTTGAGAGCTACACATAAAATTTATTAAAGGAATAAGAAGGGAAAAAAATGGAGTGAGCAAAGCACATCACGAAGGTTTGCATTTCCATTTCTTTCTTTATGCATTTTGTTCTCACAATTTTGTTGGTGTATTTGGATTTTATTTCATGATATTTGCTTTATGGTCTCAACATTTTGACATCATGTATGCTTTAACCATTTTTCCTAGGAGCTACAAGTACATTTGACTTTAAAACATTATTATGAGGAAAATGTGTACCTCAAAATTTTAAATTTTTTTCCCTTACACTAGATATTGAAGTTATCTATTTGGAAAAAAAATCAAGAGAAAATAAAATTGTTTACTATGTTTTCTTGATGTCAACTCAACGCCATTTTTTCTTGAATTTTTTTATAATTCAAAATCTGCTCTTAAATTTATAAAAATAAACAAACAAACAAAAAAATGAAAAATTATAACAATAAACTTCATCAAGGGTTCTATATGTCATTAGTTTACATCATTTTGAAGTTAAAAACATAAAGACCACTTTTATGCAGTCGAAATTGATAATTTTTATGTGTTGGTTGATTTCTTTATAAAGCGTATCAAAAGTTTGTACTTTTACCCTTTCATACCTTATCCCACTAAAAAGAGGGAATGGAATAAATTTACCTCTAAGTGGAAATAATTTGAAATGGGAAACTATAGAGATTGATGAATTTCTACATTTACTTTATGTTAGGTCATTAGAATTGATGATTATGGAAGGTTGTGCATGAGATTTGCATATAGTAGTTTTGTGTATTTCTCTTTCATTATCCAAAATCTATAGACATTGGTACACACATCTTTGTGTTCATGATTGAGTGAAATACTAGTCAAGGAAATCTAGTTGTACTTATGATTTTATTTTCTCAAAAAAATCAAAACTTAATCCATCACAAAATAGGTCCATTTACTCATTAAAACACTTGTGTTTTATGCTTTTTAGCATTTGATTATAAGAGGATTTTTTGGATCAAAACTTATAAATTCTTAATAGAAAATCAATATTTTTTAATTTTTTATTTATTTATGAAACTTTATGGATAGTTATGGAATTATAAACCTAGTGAAACATACCTTGGGGATACAAAAATTTCTTGTAGAG
>VDFB02323883.1:38967-140231 GCA_007258455.2 Sequoia sempervirens
CCCTGAGATTTAAGTGCTAATGCATTGAAATTTCAAATTTTCACCAAATAGATTTTTATTTTTTTTAAATAAACCTAGTAGTTTAGAAACTACATTCAATTTGCTACAGATTCTATTCTTACATATTTTTGAAATAATATAGATAGCTTATTCATTTTTTTACGTCAAGTTTCCTAACTCTGATTTTTCTAAATTTTTCACCACTTAAGGGCCTATTTTATCCATGATGATCCTACACATACCAAAAGATTGATTTTATTTTAGGAGATTTGAAGTACACTTAGTGTTTTACATAAGTTTTTGAGTGTGTCAAATCACCCATCAATAGGGTTTATTAGTTTACATGGAACTTAGTGTCACTAATAATAGAATTATGACCTAATGACTAATTATCCATAAAATTTCATGACTTGATAATATAGACCTTGGGGACAATTGATTATTTTGGGAGATTGATTTCATTTTATGAAAGGTGAGGTACACTTAGTTCTTTACTAATTTTTTGAGATTGTCTAATCACCCATGAATAGGGTCCACTAGTTTGCATGGACCTTAGTATCCTTTTAATGTTAGTATTTACTTTCATGAATATTTTTTAGTGCTCATTTATTTTGAAATACTTACTTATTTAGGATTTGTGTGCATCTCAAAGAACTTACATGTCCATGTTGATTCACATTTAGTTTTGGGTCCATTTAAAGAGATTATATTTATACAATTATATAATGACATGTGACACACTTTTGTAATTATTTTAAATCCTTTGATAATACTTGACTACCCTCATTTACTCTTTATAACACACATCCATAATGTTCCTATCCTTATTCTTATTCTATCCAAATTTATTCTCACATATTTCCATCAATTATTAGCCTATATTTTCATAGGAACTTATCCCTAGTCCCTAGATTTGAAATCCTTAGCCCTAAGTTATTCCTATAGAGCATGAGTTTTATCTTTTATAATACAAATTTGACTTGAAAATTTAATTATCAACTCCCACACTTTCTTTGTAGCCTTTGGGGACTAAGTTGGCACATATTTGTGTAAAAAATTAAATGATGATGAACAGATTAACATTTTTTTTAATTTCTTAAATTACTAATGTTTCTATTTTCCTCATATAGATATGTAATGTTATTTCTTTTTGGCTTTAGATTTTCCTATCATAATTTGAAAAGAAAAGAAAAAATTATATTCTACATTTCATTTTTTACACATTAAAAAAGTTACATTTTTTAATTATTTTGTGCAAGTTATGTGACACTCATGCTTAGTGGCACATTTTTTAAGATGCACCTACTTTGAAAAATAACAAAAAATAAATACACAACTTATAATACTCACTCTTAACTATATTTATGTCAACTATTTTTTAAAAGTACTAAATACAACATCTAACACTATGTTATGTTTTAGTGAGTAAAATAAGAACATATTTTTGTGTGTGCAATGTTTTGTCATCTTAATCTAAATCATTTTTTTTAAAAATGAGTAGTTATTAAACTAAATTCAAAGTACTACAACTTTTTTATTTTTGTTGTATCTTCAAATTTTGAGTGCATACATCTCAAATTACTCATCCAAGTTCAAATTTAAGTGATTTAAAGAAAAAAAAATTGTCACTATTGACCCCCTTTTGTATACCCTTTTCACACGCTTATCCTTGTTTGTATTATTCAATTATCTAAATTAATTCCAAATAAAAAATAAAAAAAATCTTACAATTACATATAAGACTAATGAAAATAATAAAATTGTTGTGAATGTTTAAAAGGTTACCAACCACACAAACATGCAGAATGTGTAGAATGTTAATTTCAAGCCATAAAACACAAAGGTTCCTAGGTTAGACCCTTGATACATATGGGAACCCATTTTTATTTTATACACATGGATGTCTAAGGAATATATTAATACTTAAACCACTGGAAACCAGAGAAAGTTAACTCCTAGAAAAAAAACAACTATGCATGTAAAATGATATCATACCCCCCATCCCACGTGCTAGACAAAATGGTCCCAATGGAAAAGGTGGTCGAACGGACAAATTGCACCGACAAAAAGACTTGACAGTTGAACATTAACTCCATCCTATTGTCACCTGTCCTGTTGCCAAGAAAACATGTCAGTGGCGATGAGTTTTTAAAATCATATTTCAGAATGGAAAAAAACCCAAAAAAACATGGCATTGGAAAGCATTATTTGCAAATAAAAAAAATCCCAGACGAGGTCCCATTTTTCTCACCATTTTCCACAGTGAAATTTTGTAGGTTGCTAGAGAGGAAGGGGAAGGAGTTGCAAGCGTTCAGAGGCTGAAGCAATGCAACCACCCTTGAAAGGAAAACACATTTGATAGGCACAGGCAGCTAGCTAGCTAGTAGGTATATATATCTGACAGAAATATATGTCATTTTTCCATTCTTCCTAGGATCTGTGAAGAAATGAATGAGGTCATTTGTTGCAAAGATGGGTTTTCATTGACATGAAAACAAAGGGTTTTCATTTGAAATGCAAAGTTGTTTACGTGTTTTTGTGTCGAGGGTTTTTAAATTTTTGTTTCCTCCCGTCTGTTGGTTTTAAAATTTTATGCTTGCGCAATGAAATAACTAACAACCCATTGTGGAAATATGAGTGAAATAACAGAATAATGTTTACAAAAATTAGAAACCATGTGGAATATATTACGATGTTGGAAAATGCAATGTGGGTTCTACAATGAAATGATATAATTGAAAACCTCATAAATCCTAGAACATTGCCATTGTTCACATTCACATTTTGAACGTTGCAGGGTTTTCGTTGGGAAAAGGGGTTTTTTTTTAAATGTAAGACTGCTAATGTTTTTTGTGTCGAGGTTTTTTCAATTTTGGTTTCCTCCCATATGTTGGTTTTGGAATTTTTCCATTGTCGAATGAATTAAATGATAACCCATTATGGAAATATGAGTGAAATTACTGAATAATGTTTGGGTGATCCCATAAAGTTGGTTTACAATTTCTGGGAGATTCTATTTTTTTGCTGAAATCACATATTTTTAGAAAATATAATGATTTAAGCCTTAAAAATTTCCATTTAAAGCATTCCAATTTAAGAGGGTTTGTTCAAACTACCTTAGATCAAACTTCCTTGGATAATCCCCACTATTTTCAAACCATACCTATAACAGAGTCTTCTTTACACCTATCAAAATGCTGATAAAAAACCACTTTTGATTTACCTTTTGGGGGATCAAATGAATTCATTTAAAATTTATTTTTTGTAAGTATGTATTCCTTATTATAAGCTTCCCAAAAAGTATAATTTTAAATAAATTTAATTTTATTATTATATTTATTTTTTATTTCTTGTGAATGTAGGTTTTTCACCGAAAATCAAGCTCTTTGTTCTACACATGTGGAAAAATAGTATATTATCAAAATAAAATTGAAAAATATGAGTGCACTAGATATTGAAGTCCTTGATCTAAAAAAAATAAAATTTTAATTTCGATACATACAAAAAACGATTATACGGTCATGCTATTTCTGAATTGTAATTGGTTTGACTTGAAACTTGATTTAAAAATACTCAATAAAAACTATCTAACCAAGTGGAAGTAGATATCATAGTTACAAATCTAAATTTAAAAGAATTAGAATTTTATCCTTCATGGAAAAAAAGTTATGAGTTATACAGTGAGCGTCACTTTTTTAAAATGTTGTTTTCTAAAAAAAACTAGTTTTTGAGTGAGATGGAAAAAGAAGTGCAATCTGATTCCAAAAAAATTGAAAAAAATATATTTAGAATCTATAGACAAATTTCACAAAACTCTAATTTGTATCATCTTCAAATTCATCACGGTTTAGCCACTATAGGTGCCCGAAAGTGAAGATTTAGTTAAAAAAATTATTTCAGTGTCCAGTTTGGCCAAAAATTGTAAACCACTATTGTGGGATCACTCATTTACAGAAGTTAGAAACCATGCAAAATATATTACGAGGTTGGAAAATGCAACGTGGGTTCTGCAATGAAATGATATATTTTGAAAACCACATAAAGCCCAAAACATCACCATAGTTCACATTCTTATTCAGAATGGACAAAAAGCCCCAAAACATGGCATTCAAAATCATAATTTGAAAATAGAAAAAATCCCAGACGAGATCCCATTTTTGCCACCATTTTCTACATTGTCATTTTGGAAAACACATTGTCTCCCAAAACCCTGACTATTCTAAAACCCTTTAGAAGTAACAACCCAATTGGTTACTCACCCCTGACCTTAATTTGGTATGTTTTGTGATTGTCTTGAGAACCTTTTACGAATTACATAGTAAGAATGTAATGAAATTGGAAAAAAGTAGTTATTATGAAACCTGCAAGGCACAATGTTGTTATACATTGTTTGCAATATTGGAAAACATATTGTCCCATGTGTACCATAGAAAAAAGGAAACTTGCTTGATTTTGGAATAATTGATGATAAATTGGGCTTAACAAGGCCTTGATTTGGTGTTGTGAGGTGTTTTTCACATCCACATTAGGTCTTGGACCCTTGCAAACTAAATAAAATGCATTTATTGATGTCTTGCAAAGGTGTTGTAAAGTCTTGTAACCAACTTTCACACTTCTCTAAACTTAATAAACCCATTTTCCCCTAATTCAACATTATAAAATGTATCTAATTGCATCTTCACGTTAATCTAGAAGGCTTGTGAATTAAACTTAATGTTAATCTAGTGTTGTAATGTGTCTTGCACATTTGCATTGGGTGTTGTGCCTTTCTAGGCTATATGGACCTTATTTTAATGATGCAAAGTGTATTTAATCACACTTTCACATTGAACTTTGTGTCCTTGGCCTTATCCACCCTTCAAATCATCACTAATAGGCCCCTATTACCCCATATTGTGCATCTCGAGGCAATATTTGATGAAATAACTGACAAAGTCACTATATTAACCTAATTTTCTTATCTCCCAACAATCCAGCTGCTAAATGGGCCCCTCTGGGACTAATTCACCATTTGTGGTGAATGAGTCCCTACCAAGTGGGATTGATTCACCCAAGGTTGTGAATGAGTCCCATTTGGGCCATATTTGACTTTTGAGTGGGAAAAATTAGGTTTTAAGTTTAATTTTTCTTCATGTTGGCCTTGGGGATACAATTTATGGGAAAACTAGGAGAGTTGCCTACAAAACCAAGTCTCTAAACCCTAATTTACATCTGTAATGCCCTATCACGCAAACCCCAAAGGAACAACTAAAAAATGCAACAATTTTTTTTTTTTAAACATAAGGAATGCACTTTAAGTATGCCAACATAACAATGTTTCAAGTTGCACATCAAAGTCCCTTGGGGTACACGAGGTGACATTACCTAAACTATCCCATAACAAAGTTAACAGATGAACATTAAATTACCAATTACGTGTCTATTCATTCACATATCATCATTTAAAACATTCATTAACGATAACCAAAATGATAAGAATAATCCATATAAAACCATACATACAAATACAATAAATTAATCATGAAGATATTAAGTACTTATTTCCATAGATACAATATAATATTAATAGTATTTACAAATGGTAGTTCAAAAATGATTTACATGGCATGATAATACATTACATCAGTCTGATAGTACATCTCAATGAACACATATACAAAATTGCATCATAGGTCTTCCCAACGCATGTAGGAGTGATAAATCCATACATAGAATACATTTGGAGTACAAATATACATCTGGTAACATATGAATCCTGGATCAAACTGCATCAACAAAACTTTGTACTGAATGGTACAACTGCATCATAAGGGGACCCAATGGGGTGCGTAGCATGTTCCACCCAACCACCCCTGTGCTGGGAGTAAATAAGGAAGGATCCCCGACCAAGCACATCCAAACAGTAAGGCAAGACTAAAATCCAGACACAAAAAGCAAGAGAACACAAAGAAATATCTCATAACGACAATAAATCTCCAAAACATAATAATAGACCACTTCTAAAGGATTTCAATAAAACAACTCAAAGGGAATGCTAGAGGAGAGTATCATTGCATGGCCTTACATGGATTATCTAGAAAACCTATCACAAGGTTTCGCCTCCATCTATGGTTATCCTGACTGCCTATCTCAAGGCGTTGCTCCATAGGGTAACTCATGTAGAACCATTAACCTCTCGTGAAGACGGGGCAATGATCATGCCAACCATGGCCATCTCGGCCCACCTTTAGTCTATGAAAGCCCTAACAGGTGGACGAGGCATCCATAATTATCTTATTAATGTTTAACTACCCACCCCCTAATTAATTACTTAGGTTATCACTTATTACTCTATCTCTAATGTGGGTTATCCTAACAGCCCCTTTGTGTGCCAATGCCCATGTAGAGCCACTATCCCTAGAAATCCAAAACATAAAAATTCAATACCAAGGGATTGTACCAAAAAGAACACTGAACCACAAATAGAACATTCGTGAGGCAAAACCATCTCACCAAAATCATATGAAATAACACTCATAAAAATGGTACAACCCATGTGTAGACTCAAGTCACAACTATAGCCAAAAATAGGAACAATATCAATTTAAAAGATCAAATATAAAACATCAATTTCCCCACCTCTAGAAGTCCCTAACAAGTAACTTAAGCTCCTACAAAAGGATAAACTATCTCAAGGATTTTTCCCATAATACAAAATCCCAATTAAGAGAAAACCACAACTGATTCAACAAGTAATCTCGAGAGTACACAATTATGTAAAACAACGCCATATAACACATTTCAATACACAATAATTTCACCAAGAAATAAATAAATAAATTTACTCGAGAATATTCAACTTAATTTAAATCACATAGTCTATTTCTAATTTACTCGATTAGACTATAACATTGCAAATTGATTTATTTATTCCATAATCTCAGCATAACTAACCATCTTTATATATATATATATATATATACACGCTTTTGTCTTTTATGCCTATATACATATATACATATATATGTATATATAATATAATAAAACATATATTAAAAATTATGCATTTAAATCTTATAATAAAAATTGTCCATCTGCATCACTGTAATTTACAGCAGTAAGTATATATATAAATACTAGATATAACATAAAAATTGAATTAAATAAAAATTGAATTCAAAACACTTTTTTTTTAAGAACAAACCCCCACGCAGCCTGTACTGCGTACTTCCCTATGGGGAGACCACAACCCACATGGTTGCGTCCAGCAGCCTTGACTGATGTGTGCAGTCTGTGGTCTATACACAGTACCACCAAGGGTCGAGGGTGGTATGGCGACAGCCGACCACTCCCCCCAATAAAAAAAAAAATTATTATTATTATTTTAATAATTTTATTTCTTCACCAAAACAAACATGGAAATCGAAATTCATAAATTTTTTTATATTTTTTATTTTTTATTTTTTAAATCGCAGTACACATAACTCTGAAAAATATGTATATTTTTTTAAACAAAAGACATAATATAATATATATATATATATATATATATATATTTATCCATAAGTTATAAAATAAATAATATGAACAATCTAGTTTTTTTTATCAGACACAAAATAAATCTGGGCATACAAATTCAACCCCATAATAAAATGATTTTTCCATTTCAAACAAGAATTTCACAACTAGATTTATTGAAGCAAATTCAGAAGGTTTCTTAATAGTTTTCTACATAAGGTTTAAAAGTTTAACACAAGCAATTTTTCAATAGCAAAACCTTTTTCAAAACATAGATATTGATTTTTGAATATGGCAAACATGATTTTCATTTCCCTTTCAGAACAAATGAATTAATAAACCAAAACAACAAATATATATCAAAAGAACCTAGATTCCTTCATTTGATGTCGAATCCACCAGCACGGCAGCCCTTCTTCCTCTTTCAAAAACAAATTTCCTCTGCAGTTTCTTCTCCATTTTTTCTTTCAGCTAACTTCTGGATCAATAATCTATTTCTTTCGAGAAATTTTTTTTTACAGAGAAGCACAAAAAACCTATCTTTTTTCTTTTCCAGACACAACCAAAAACCCTTCATGTGCGTGTGTAGAAATTTCCCTTTTCTCACAATAAAATAAGGAAAAATAAATAAAAATCTTTTTTTTTTCAAAAATCCAACCCATTCATTAGTTATTTTTATTGCTTTAAAAGCTCACACTTATCTCACAAATTTCAATTAAAAATTCATTAATTTCACATTTATCCTCACATGATATTATCCTTAGATTTTAAAATATCAATATTTTGAAAAAGACAATTACAATTACCACAAACATTATTTATTTAAATTAATTACTCTATCCTTTTTAATTAATTAAATATCTTTTAATTTACAATATTTTAAATCCAACATTTAACTAAATTACAATTACATAAAATTAATCATATCTACAAGATAACATTAATTAATCCCATATAAAATAAGGATAAATTAAATAACAACTATCCACAAATAAAATAAATAAATAACAAAAATACTGAGACAAAGACAAGGTCAAGACCACGACACTGAAAGACTCACAATGAGGTGACGGACTTGGGACAAGGGCACTTCCTTATCAACTCCCTTTTTCAACATCATACCCGTTGGGTTTATGGAACATGCTCAGACCTATCAAGCAAGTGGAGTCGGTGTCTTGTACCTGCATCCTGCATATAAACAAATGTCAAGTAGCATGTAAATCTCCATTGCAGACACACCGTGAAAGGTAATCACGGGGTAGCAAGGTGCTCGCAAGCGAGTGATGCTACTTCCTTTCACCAAGACTCACTCGCAAATACATCATAAATCATAGCAACATAGAATCACAACATCACCTCATATATTATTAAAGAAACCATAGCATAACCAAATAATATAATCACCACATAATGTATCATCAAACATCATAAGTAATGTCAAGTGCAACAAACCAACCAACTATGAATCCACACACAACCAAGTCGGTGAACTAATCACCATCACAAACAAAATACCAAACCAACACATAAGAGTATCAAAGAGTATCAAAGAGTATCAAAGAGTATCAGCAACATGAGGGGTATTACAACATCTCTTAACTCATTTTACAAACTCATTCATCATTCATTTTCTCTTTCAAGTCAAGCAAGTTAGGGTTTCATCATTGTAAGTCATCAAGATAGCTTCCTAAGACATTCAAGGGCAGATTCTTCATGTTTTGCTACAAACATTCAAGATCAATTTTCATGGCAAGGTATTAACTCCATTATTGCATGTTTTATTAAATTATTTTCTCATTTTGGTTTAATTACCTACAAAGGGGTTTGACCAAGGCAAACCCCCATGCCCTAACATTCAACATTTATCCTTCTATTCTTGTGTATTTGCAAATTTAGGCATCTTGGAAGCTTGGAAATCATTAAGAATCAAGTTGAAAAGTTTTTTAAGTCTTCTCTTCTTTGTACAAGGAAAAATATAAACAAAAAGTCACTTTTAGACCTGAAAATTAGACTTTCAGAGGCGGGCACCTATCAGGAGCCGAAGTGCAGACCAGAGACTTCAGTTTCCACCTTTGTATTTTTAGAAATTAAAAAGTGGAATGATTTTCCATTGATGGCGAATGATTCCCACTTCTAGGCCTTATTTTTGTTTTCTATAGTTTAGGATACCCATTTGTCTAAAACGGGCTCTGAAACAATTTCCTATAATTGGGACTAATTCACCTAGAATGGCGAATGAGTCCTAGTAGGCCAAATTTCCAGCATCAGTAGCATTTCAAAATTCATTTCCAATCTCCATCAAGTTCTTAGGTGCACACTTTCAGTTTCATCAAATTTTGTTACAATTTGCTTTCATTTCTAGGTGTTTTTTGCATATCACACTATGTTTTCGAACACTTCATATTTCTTAGGTTTAGCATAAATAATCAATCAATTTCGTTAGTTTGCTACATCTAGATCATTGCATTTAGGCATAATTTCATCATACACACATTAATTTGAGTGAACCACCTAGATTTTGGTGTGGGATATATCTCTTTCCTTTAGGTGAAAAACCCTAATAGAGAAAAAGAGTCATAGCATTTCACAATTCATAAAATCTATGGTTCACCACATCACTTAGTTTGTTATGAAGAGTTTTGTATCGTTATACTCCAAGAATGTAATGAAGCTTACAACTCATCCACGTGTACTCCAACCTTCAGCTTTCAACGTGCAAATTGGAAACTCATCGTGTTTTCACCCTTCTTTCTCCAAACCAAAAACACACATGTCAGTCTACCTTTGATTTCTTGTGCCAAAAAAAATATCTAAAAGAAAAACTTCGTGAGCATGCCAAGGGACCCACGTTTATTAGCCGACAGGAGGCAATAAAACTGACCTGATGGTGTTGTTAACTCCTACCTACCTTTCCTGGACATTTGGTCCCATTTGCTGGTATAGTCCACTTTGGTACAGTCCAAATGTCATTTCACTTTCTTCATCTGATTGGAACAAAACGCCCTAACAGAAAAGGTGGTCAGATGGAAAAATTGCATCAATGGAAAGACTTGATGTTAGGACATTAACTTTGACCTGTTGTGGCCTATCCCATCACTAGGAAAACGTGTCAGTGTCAGCGAGTTTTCAAAATCATATTTCAGAATTGACAAAAACCCAAAAAAATGTGGCATTTGAAACCATTATTTGCAAATAGAAAAACGAGGTGTCAAGAATGTAATGAAATTGGAAAATAATAGGTATTATGAAACCTGCAAAGCACAATGTTGTTATAGATTGTTTGCAGTGTTGGAAAACACACTATCCCTTTTTTGTTAGTTCGTTATGAAGATTTTTATTTCGTTGTGCTCCAAGAATGTAATGAAGTCCACTTTCAAATTTTTGAACAACTCTTTGCTACATTCCAAATGTCATTTTGCTTTCTTTATCTAATTGGAACAAATAAATTGCTCGCATTATTTATTGAGTTGGAAAACACACAATCTCCTCTCAGTTGCAAAGGGTTTTACAACACTATATGGGTTGCTTGTTTCTTAACACCTTATGTGGAGATAGTGTGTTATCCAAAACTACAAATAATGTGAGCATTTATTTGGTTGAATCAGATGAGGAATGTGAAATTCCATTTTGATCTCATGTTACATACATAGGTGCTTTTTGTCTATGAGTTAGCTTTCTCCTGATTGGAACAAATGAATTGCTCGCATTATTTGTAGAGCTGGAAAACACACTTTTTCCTCTTAGTTGGAGAGGGTTTTACAACACTATATGGGTTGCTTGTTTCTTAACACCATATATGGAGACAGTTTGTTTTCCAACACTACAAATAGTGTGAGCATTTATTTGGTCAAATCGGATGAGGAAAGTGAAATGCCATTTTGATCTCATGTTACATACATAGGTATTTTTTGTCTATGAGCTAGCTTTCTCCTCATTGGATCAAATAAATTGCTCGCATTATTTGTAGAGTTGGAAAACACACTATCTCCTCTCAGTTGAAGAGGGTTTTACAACACTATATGGGTTCCTTGTTTCTTAACACCTTATATGGAGACAATGTGTTTTCCAACACTACAAATAATGTGAGTATTTATTTGGTCGAATCAGATGAGGAAAGTGAAATTCCATTTTAATCTCATGTTAAATACATAGGTTCTTTTTATATATGAGTCAAAAAGCTAGACAAAACGAACCTAACAAAGCCATTTTCCACATTTTTCATTTTCCAGTTTGGTGGGTGGGGAGGGACGCATGGGCCAGGAAAATGGAGTTGCAAGCGACCGTTCGAACCTCTACAAACCCCTCAAACACATTCCTCACCACAGCACATCACCATTTTCCACATTTTGATTTTGCAGTTTATTGGCTAGGGATGGATGCGCGGCCAAGGATGTAGACATTGTGTTTTCCAACACTGCAAATAATGTGAGCATTTATTTGGTCAAATCATATGAGGATAGTGAAATGCCATTTTGATCTCATGTTACATACATAGGTGCTTTTTATCTATGAGTTAGCTTTCTCCTGATTGGAACAAATAAATTGTTCACATTATTTGTAGAGTTGGAAAACACACTATCTCCTCTCAGTTGCAGAGGGTTTTACAACACTATATGGGTTGCTTGTTTCTTAACACCTTATATGTAGACAATGTGTTTTGTAATACTACAAATAATGTGAGCATTTTATTTGTTTTAATTAGATGAGGAAAGTGAAATGTCATTTTGAATGTACCAATTAGAAGAGAAAAAATAAACAGAAATAAAATGCTCACATTATTTGTAGTGTTGGAAAACACACTGTCTCGTCTTAGGTATTCCCTCATGAAAAGTGCTGGTTTTGTATGCTCCAAAAATTTAGTGAATTCCACCTTTATCTTTTAGAACAATTCTTTGGTGACGTAAATATGGAATTTCCCTTTTTTCATCTGGTTGGAACAAATAAAATGCTCCTATCATTTGCAATGTTGGAAAACATACTATCCCATTTCAGTTCATTATGAAAATATTTGTTTCGTTATGCTTGAAAAATGTAATGAAGACCAATTTGAAGTTTTTGAATAACTCTTTGCTAGAGTCCAAATTTCATTTCACTTTATTCATCTGATTGGAACAAATAAAATACTCACATTATTTGTAGTGTTGGAAAACACACTGTTTCCTCCCAGTTATTCCCTCACAAAATTTTTTTGTTTCATACGCTTAAAAAATGTAATGAATTCCACCTTCATATTTTAGAACAACTCTTTGGTGACGTAAATATGGCATTTCCCTTTTTTATATCTGATTGTAACAAATAAAATGCTCGCATTATTTGGAGTGTTGGAAAACTCACTGTCGCATGCCAGTTAGTTCGTTATGAAATATTTGTTCGAGCATTTTGGAGATAAAAAAATATCTATTTAGAAAACTCATTGTCCTGTGTCAAAAATATTATTTAGAAAAATCATTGTTCTATGTCAGTTAGTTTTTTCTGAGCATTTTATTTGTTGGAAACATATATATATATAGTATGCATTATTGGAAAACACAGTGTCCCATGTCAGTTACTTTACTACGAGCATTTTATTTGTTCTAAATTATTTTCTTCATTTATTTTTAAAATCATATGAGGAAATTGAAATACAACTTTTATTCTAAGAGTTGCTTTAACTTGTGAAGGTCAATGGACTTCACTACATTCTTAGTGTCTACAAAAAAAACTAAAGGTTCTCATTATACTCATGTTATCTTCATTTAATTCTATGAAACTAATAACTTCTAATTTTCTTGGGACACAGAGCACCCTAGTTGTCTTGTCCATAAAATATTTTTTAGGAACTTCCCTAATATTATTATCCTTTTTAGAGAGAGAACAAAAGTAATTTGAATAATCTTCCTCTTCAAGCACAACTTCTAATGCACTTCCAATCAATGTTGACCACAGTTTGGCTAACTCCAATTTTATCTCATTGAATCAAAATTAGAAAAGTGGAGTTAACGAAGGTGTGTTCATAATTGAGTGGAATGCATTAAAATTCACTTGTAGAGTAGGAATATTCAAATTCCTATGTGCTATTTTTGAAAAGGATAATAAGTTAGGGAAGTTCAAGAAAAAATTTTGATGGACAAGATAATTTCGTGCAATGTGTCATAGGAAAATTACAAGTTATTAGTATGGCAAGTGACACTTATGAATCTTCAGAACTAATAAATAAAATAGTTATTATAGTTCATAGTGGAAAATATACTGTGTTGTAGAAGTTATTCATGATAGAATTTACTTGTTCAACTCCATCCATAGCAACATCTCTAAATTTCTTTGTGTGCACAAATTTTCGTGCAATATAAAACCTCTTCAGTTTGTCCGCTTGTGCATTGCCATTTTTTCTTTTCTTATACTATGCATGCACCTTCCTCAACTTCTCAAGAGCATGGAGGATATTTTTAGTCAATACATTATGTATCTCACTCATACCACTCTGCTTCTTTTCAAGTGTTTTTAGAGAAGATTTGTTTTTCATTCCATGCATTCTAGTATTTGTTTCCTCTAGTTCTGAGTTGCCATTTTCCCATTTCACATAGTGCACATGATCGTTCGTCAACTTCTGAAGAGAAGGAACAATCTCTTCAGTCAATACATTAGCTATCTCATTCACTTTGGTTTGCTTCTTTTCAAATGTTTTTAGAGTAGATTCCTTTTTGATTACATACTATGTACTACCTGTTGATTGAGTTCTACATTGCCATTTTCTGATTATGCATATTGCAAGTTCACCTTCCTCAACTTTTGAATAGTAGGGAGAATCTCTTCACTCAATACATTATCTTTTATCTATCTCATTCAATGTGGTTTACATAAATTTTGAAGGTGATCTTCAATACATTCCTATTGTGTATTAAACAAATCTTTTTCATTACATTCATATGGTCTATATGTAACTTCATGATGGAAAACACTGGGTGTGTAATTGAATTGAGGTGAGAGGTCACAAACCAATTGGGTTGTTACTGCATTAATCAGAAAAGATTTTGATTACATTCTTACTATTTTCTAAAATTCTTGGTTGGAAAACACTGGGTGTTATAAAACCTACAACCCACATATAGTTCTAAAACCCTTTACAAGTAGCAACCCAATTGCTTAGTCACTTCTCACCTCAATTTGGTATCTTTTTTGTATTCCCCACCTGCAGCTCCTCCCCATGCTTGTGCAAGCCACGCGGCCTAGTTTTATCGACCGACAGGAGGTGGGAAAATTGACCAGACGGTGTCGTTATTTGCTTCCTACCATTTCTCTAATTTTTTCTCCCATACACTGGTTTCATTAGTTTTATCCCCTATTTGGCGGTCCCCGCACTATGACGTCTTGTCATGTTATGTATATTTCTATGGATGGTTTCATGCATTTTTGTATGTACATAGGTGCATTTTGTGCAAAGATTAGTTGCATCCCATTACACTCTTACTGTGTACTAAACAAAACTTTTTCATTACGTTCTTTGATGCAGCCAAGGTAGGAGGATCCAATTAAGGACTGTCCAACCTTGCAGCCTAGACTACCATCTCCATGATTACACAGATATGCAATAGAATTTAACAGTTAATCCACATAAAGATAAAAAACATTCAAGAACACCAGATATATCCTGGGAAAACCCTAACAGGGAAAAACCCAGCCTTCAAATCTCATTCCACATTATATTAAGTCTCAAAACACATTACATATGCCTCTAGGGCTTACAAATTCTAGGCCATAGCCCAAGGATTACAAATAATTCACACAACAGTTTCTCCTCAACTTCTTTTCCTACTCCACACTCTCTCTGCTTTGCGATCCTTCCAGATCAGAATACTTCATCACCATGCTTCATACTTCACACTATCGAGAACCTTATCAATCTATCCCTCTTCTCTCTATCATAACAAATCCTCTCACTTCTATTTATACCATCAGAAAATTATTTAACTCTTAACATGTGTCGGCCCAATTACAACAACTAGTAAAATAATGTGCCAACTCAGATCTAGGTTGGCCCCAAACAATAACAACTTACAATGTGAATCAACCAAGGTCAGCCACAACAAAGCCAAGACCCAAAACAACATCCTTGATCATGAAGACACCTTCTAAATTATTCCTCAAAGATCCACAACATGCCACAATTCCCTGTCGGCCAAGAACATGGAAAACATAAACCATTGACAGAAAATCACCAATCGTGATCTCAACAATCAATGTGGACCAACACCACTTGATCAGGAAACATTCATGAGCCTCATGAATCACCACAGAAATGTCTACGACAACTCCACATACTAGAATCGCATCATCTTCCCTCAGGAACACCAACTGGAATAACTGAACAACTATCATCACATAGATCTTCACAACTCGATCAATTCTTCATGCAGAACTTTGAAACTTAACATGGTTGAACTTTAATATCCTCAATGAAAAACCCTTTAATCCACAACCTCTAGCAATCGAGCATAATAATTTGGTACTCTACAACTCTACAACGCCACTGTCAACTACCTCAATTTTCTGAAGATTTCTAGATTCCCCTGCATCAGACTCTCAGGGTTAATTAAAAAGTGAGCCTCTTCACTTTGGTCTGTACTGTATCAAATCCATTATTATCTCCCCAAGTAGGTTTGATGATCTGTCCACAAGTACTTGCAACTTCCTCAAGGTCAGAGCTTTGTTCAAGTCCACCCTACAAATTGCCTCAAGCTTTTCTTTGAAATGGTCCAGTGATCGGTCTATAGGTACTTGCAACTGCCTCAAGCTCTTCAAGGTTTGGCGCTCTACTTGTAGGCCTTACGCTGCCTCACTAATTGGTGGTCTGAGCAAGCCAACCCTACAAGTTTCCTCTAGTTCTTCATCTTGTCATGGTCAAGGTTCGGTGATCTACTTGCAAGCCTTGCATTGCCTCACTGGTCGTGGGTCTAAGCAAGCCTTCTCCACAAGTTGCCTCAAGATCGTTCACATTTACTTCACTCTAGTACATAAAATTTCTCCAAAAGATCAATGCTTCACCTTCTTTTGATTCCACTATGGAATCTAATTCCTCCAAAATTTCCCCTTCCTAAGGATAAATTAATTTAGGTTCTCCTTTATCTGCACAAATTATCTCTACATCCTTTATTGTTGCTCCTTCATTAGCTTCCCTGACATCAGGTTCTTGATGACACTCAACACTTGATTCTTTCTTTCTCCAAACTCCTCTATGCTCTACATAAGGTCTTCTTTCTCTATATCTTCATCCCTCTTTTCCTCCAACATATGAGTTCTTTCATCTGTACAATCTTCTAAGCATACAACTAACATGTTTCCATTTTTCTCCATCAATCCATCCATAATCCATCTACTCATAACTTGTCATAGGCTTTCTCCTTCTCATCTTATTCCAACACATCTTCTCAGAATGATTCCTCAATCCACATAGCTTACAAGGATATAGATCCCAACATAATTCATTTTCATGTCCATGCCTATTACAATGTGAACAATACACACCTTCTCTTCTTTTATTCAAACTTGCAATAACATTCTTACCTTAGTCATATCCAAGGCCTTCACTCTTTGATCTTATTACTGGTTGAATAGGTTATGTAATTCCTTGTTGTTGCTTTCCCAATCCTTTCCCTTCATATCCCATTCTTTGTGTGATTTTAAAACAAATATCATTACCAACAATTGCAGGATTCATTACATTGCTATCTTCAACTTCACCTTCTAAAGAAACTTCTGTAACATCAGACAAATCATAAGTATCACATGAAATATCACAAACTTCAGGTTTAGATCTCAATCTTTCATTCTCCTTTTGGAATGCTATAAGTGACTACTCCAACTGATCAACATGTTCCTTCAAACCAAATATCTCCTTCTGCAAATTGTTCTCTTTTTTTAGCTCTTTCAAACTTTCCTCCAAAACAATCCTGAATTCATCTACAAATTTCTTTTTAAGGTCTTCAAACATATCCAGCTCTGCTTCTAGTTCTTCATTTCTCTCCCTCAATTTTGCATTACACTTCTTGATTTCTCCCAATTCTTCTTCCAAAGTATCCCTTTCACATATTAGGGTTTCATTTTCCTTCTTCATCCTCTTCCCACTCTTCCCCATTGCAACAAATTAGGAATCACAATTAGACTCGCAACCAACTCTGATACCAATTGATGCAACCAAGGTAGGAGGATCTAATTAAGGATTGTCCAACCTTGTAGCCTAGACTACCATCTCCATGATTACACATATATGCAACAGAATTTAATAGTTAATCCACAGAAAGATAAAAACACATTCAAGAACACCAGACACAAGATATATCCTTGGAAAACCCTAACAGGGAAAAACCCAACCTTCAAAGCTCATTCCACATTATATTAAATCTCAAAACACATTACATATACCTCTAGGGCTTACAAATTCTACGCCGCAAGCCAGGGATTACAAATAATTCACACAACAATAGTTTCTCCTTGACTTATTTTCCTGCTCACACTCTCTTTGCTCTCTGATCCTTCCAGATCAGAATACTTCATCATCATGCTTAATACTTCACACTATCAAGCACCTTGTTGATCTATCCCTCTTCTCTCTATCATAACAAATCCTCTCACTTCTATTTATACCATCCACAAATCATTTAACTCTTAACATGTCAGCCCAATTAGAACAGCTAGTAAAATAATATGCTAACTTAGATAGGTTGGCCCCAAACAATAACAACTTACAATGCAAATCAACCAAGGTCGGCCACAACAAAGTCAAGACCCAAAAAACATCCTCGATCATGAAAACACCTTCTAAATTATTCCTCAAAGATCCACAATGTGCCACAACGCCCTGTCGACCAAGAACATGAAAAACATAAACTATCAATAGAAAATCACCAATCGCAAGATCGACTATCAATGTGGACCAACACCACATGATCAGGAAACATCCACGAGCCTCACAGATCACCACAAAAACATTTGTAACAACTCCACTTACTGGAACTGCATCATCTTCCCTCAGGATCACCAACTAGAATAACTGAACAACTATCAGCACACAGATCTTCACAACTCGATTGATTCTTCGTGTAAATCTCTAAAACTTAACATGGTTGAACTAGGTATCCTAAACGACAAACCCTTTAATCCACAACCTCTAGCAATTGAGAACAATAATCCGGTACTCTACAACTCTGCAACTCCACTGTCAATTGCCTCAATTTTCTAAGGACTTTTGGATGCCCCTACATCATTCTTATTGTCTATATATAAGTGCATGTTGGAAAAAACTGGGTGTGTAATGAAATTGAGACAAGGGGTGATAGACCAATTGGGTTGTTACTACATTAATTACAAAATTTTTTGAATACGTTCTTACTATTTTCTAAAATTATGGGTTGGGAAACACTAGGTGTTATACAAGATGTAACCCACATACTGTTCTAAAACCCTTTACAAGTAGTGACCCAATTTCTTACTCATGCTCACCTCAATTTGGTAATTTTTTTGGTTTCCCCACGTGCAACTCCTCATTGTGCTCTTCACCCTCTAGGTTTGAGCATGGAGATTGAAGCACAAAGTATTATCGAACGTGGAATTATTTTGTGCATTATCATATTTAACCAATGCAATCACCTACTATTTTTTCATCAATCAAGGTGATCATCAAGGTTTTCATTGACTTCTTAACATTTATTCTTGAATATCCAATGCACACTATGCTTTGTAACCAATGTGTCTTATAATAATCTATATTTTTTAGTTATCTATACAAGTAATGAAATAAACAGAAGTTTGACAGTGGTGTGTGGTATATTTCTTGTGTCTATTTTCTTCCCATATTTGTTATGCAAGTGATGGCCTCTTTTATATGCCAAGAGAGATGAGTTTGAGATATATCCAAATGAACATTCAGTGCTTCAAAGTTCTAGCAGAATGGTAAAATGGCATATATAATTGTTGATATATATTACTAGTGTTCGTGATAGGTTAAATTGGAAATTAAATTCCCATTGTACAGATTAATATGTTTGTTTATTGTCTGTACAAGCTGGCATGTTGCAATCAACACAATATACAATCCAATATCAGTGAAGTATGGAATGAAGTGAATTCTTTGTAGCACCAAATGTCTTTAATTTTCCAATTTAATCTATCATTAACATTTGTCTTTCTTCCAGGTGGTTGATATAGATGAGGAAACAAAATTGAACAAAACAAGGGAAGGTGGATTGAGAAGGACGTCTCAGGAGACGTGAAGCTTCTACACTAAATATAGGTGATTCTAGATGTCATAGCTTGAATCGCAAGTGTACTGGAAAGTTAAATTTCCAAAATTTATTTTTCATTTAGAAGTTTTGATTTATATATGGATGGGATGCTTACTGTGGGGAATGCAAACAATTTTCACTTTAATTTAAATAAAATAAATTTTACATTATTGTGTGTGTATTATCTCCCAAAATTTTATTTGAATCATGTTTCCTCGTTGAAGTGTGAATGTTGCATGGGAAATATTTAAAGTATCAGTGAAGGGTGATACTACATCCTTTTAATTATCCTTCTCATAATTGATTTGTATTAATTTTAGGTTGATTTATGCAACACTACATCAGCATCATTTTTCTCCCAAAATAGAATAGGAATCTTTGGATCCTTGGTAATTACATCAGATATATTTTGAACAGAAATAATATTTATGATTTTACATTAGAGTAATTCTCCTTTTAAATCATGTACCTTTGTTTAGTTGTGAATCATTGTTGCATAGTTGGGTTTCATAATGTTGTGAATAAGGAACATTTTTATTGTATTTGTTTTTACTCAGTATAATATACCATACAAACTACAAAGGTGAGGCCATAATAACACAAAAATGGAAATTAGGCTTCCCAAACTTTGTAATGGAATTGTTGTTCTGTAACACAATGCAATTTTTTTGAAAACACAATGTGTTTTGCAATGTAGAAGCCTCTTTACAAATATGAGTTTTCCTTGTTGCCACTTTGGAGGTTTAGAAACACAATTTGTTGCGAATTGTACAAATGTATATGTTGAAAATATGCACCTATGTACATACAAAAAATGCATAAAACCATAAATAAAGCATACATAACAACATACATGGAAACGAAAAAGTGACGAAATCGATAGACGAGACCAAACGTCTGGGAAATGGTAGGTAGGAGTTAACGACATCGTCAGGTCAGTTTTTCTGCTTCATGTTGGCCAATAAACACAGGTTCCTTAGCTTTCCCATGAATTTTCTCTTTCATCCTCTTTTTCTTGCGCGGGAAAATTGGAGGCGAACTTATGTGTGGGTTTTTGGTTTAGAGAAAGAAGGGTGAAAACACAATGATTTTCTAGTATGCATGTTGAAAGATGAAGGTTGGAGTTCACGTGGAGGATTTGGAGGAGAAAATTGACCAAATTGAGGTGGCAGGTACTAACCAATAGTGTTGCAGAGGGTTTTACAACACTATTTGGGTTCCTTGTTTCTTAACACCTAGGGTTTTCCAACATGAAATGTTACAAAATAGAATGAAGTGTGTACTATGAAGCACACTATGTATTGGCAGTTAATAGAGTCCCCCTTAAATGAGAGATGTGCTATTTGATAAAATAGAACACCATCTATACATTTGTATATCTGTATTTCAAGAAAAAGGTTGGGTATAAGTAAAGCCAGGCTTCAAAACACATTGTGTTTACCAACATGCACTACACAACGTTCACCACTTTCAACGATTTTATTCATTATTGCCAATAATAGAAAGAAATTGGTGTTCTTGCTATTTGTAATGCACACCTACATATACGGGTTTAAAAACTAGAAGGGCTTGGGTATGTTGTGATTTGGGGGTTGAAAATTGCAGTGTGTTAGGAAGCATGCAATTTGTTATATACTTGAAATTTAAACACAATAATGGAAGGCGTGATGAAGGTGTGATTTTGAAGACATTCATACTGTTTTGTAACATTTCGTTTTGCAAAATTGTACATGTTAAGAAGCAAGCAACCCACTGTGAGACAACCCCTTACATTTAAACAAGGAGATTCAAACAACTAAAAACCCACATTGTGTTTTCCAAAATACAACTATTTTATGCACTTTTTTTCCAATCACCTAAAATTTAAACACAACAATGCAAGGTGTGATTTTGAAGACATTCATACTATTTGTAAAACTCCATGTTGCAATTCCCTACGTGTTAAGAAGCAAGCAAACCCTTTACATTTAAGCAAGGAGATTCAAATAACTGAAAACCACCACTATGTTTTCCAAATTACAATAATTTTGTGCACATTTTTTTAGTCATGCAAAATTTAAATGCAATTTTCCCCAAATTAAAAGTCCTAAATTTTTAAAGGTCTTTTCAATACATTCAGACTCTCTATATTACAAAATATTTTGAAGAAATTATTTTTGTTTTGTAAAAATGCATGCTGGAAAATCCTAGGTGTTAAGAAACAAGCAATGCATCTAGTGTTGTAAAACCCTGTGCAACTGAGAGGAGACAGTGTGTTTTCCAACATTACAAATCATGTGAGCATTTTATTTGTTTCAATCAGATAAATAAAGAAAAATGACATTTGGACTTTAGCAAAGAGTTGTTAAAAAATTTGAAAGTGGACTTCATTACATTCTTGGACCATAACGAAGCAAAACTCTTCATAACGAACTAACTCACATGGGACACTGTGTTTTCCAACACTGCAAACAATGAATAACAACACTGTGCCTTGCAGGTTTCATAATACCTATTGTTTTCCAATTTCATTACATTCTTGGTACCTCATTTTGCTATTTGCAAATAATGGTTATGAATGCCATGCTTTTTTGGGTTTTTTCAATTTTGAAATATGATTTTGAAAACACGTTGGTGCTAACACATTTTCCCAATGATGGGATAGGCCACAGCAGGTTGGAGTTAATGTTTGACCATCAAGTCTTTCCGTTGGTGTGATTTTTCCGTTTGGCCTTCTTTTCCATTGAGGTGTTTTGTTCCAATCAGATGAAGAAAGTGAAATGAGATTTCGACTGTAGCAAATTGAAATTTGAAAGTGGACTTCATTGCATTCTTGGAGCTGTTACCCATTTTTCACCTATGGGCTCAGTCAGGTAGGGTAACCCATGTTTTTAGGGGTTCTTGAAGACCAAATAGAAGAACACTTGCATCAGGATCACTTTTTCTCTAACTTGTTTGCTTCTTGTGTAGATTCAGGGAAAATGATGTTTTAATTCAGCACGTGGATTAAATGTGGCTCCCAAGAGGGTTGAGGCCAGCATGCAGGTCTTTAGCTTGGGGGTGGGTTTTCTTTTTTTTATCTTTTATGTTTTTCCTTGTCTTTCCCTCTTTTATGTTCTATTTTCTTCTGTCTCTTTCCTTGTTCTGTCGAGGGCGGAACCAGGTCAGGATCCAAACTTGGAACTTTTCCAAAACTCTCGGTTCCTATTTCTAATCTGGTTCTGACCCCGGTTCTACCATGTTCTTTTTTGACGGGCCCCCTTCTTTCTTTCTTTCTGTCAGAGGCAGGATCGGAACCGAATCCGAACTTGGAACTTTTCCAAAAGTTCCAGTTCCTGACTTAGTTCTGGTTCCGGTTTCGATGGGCTTGTTCGTCCGTCTTCCCTTTTTCCTCTTTTCTGGGGCCGAGGGTGTTTGCTCCCCTTCTGTTTCTTCTTTTCTCCATCCCCTTTTCTATCGTCCTTGTATATCGTCGAAGGTGGGAGCGGAACGGATTCTGATCTTGAAACTTGATGAAAGTTTCTGTTTTGGGTTTAGTTCTAGCCCTAGTCCCGCTCTTTCTTCTTTCCTTTTCTTCGTGGCCCGGGATCAAGGATTGTTTCCTCCTCCTTGGTTCCCCCTTATGTTTTTCTTTCTTCTTCCTTCGTGCCTCGTATGTTGCCGGGGGCAGGATCAGAACAGAAGCCGAACTTGAAACTTGAAGAAAGTTTCAGGTCTGGATTTAGTTCCAGTTCCGGTTCCATGCATTTTTGTTTTTCCCCCATTTTGGTCCTGATCCCGGTTCTGCTGGGATTTATCTGTCTTCACTTTCATCCCCTTTCCCCTGGTCCTGGTTCCAGTTTCATCTTGGCCCTGCCCCCGCCAGTTTTTTAAAAACTTTTAGTGTAAAGGAGTGCCTTTGCCAGGAGATAAGGACATCGACATGAGGTCTCGCCGACCCGATGGGGTCTTGCTGATGGCTTTTTGTGAGATCGATATAACTCTGGATTCTTTCCATGAGGTCTTGCCAAGTGAAAATGTCATCGTTATGACTTCATCTGCCCGCTATGACTTCTCCCCAACAGGCCAATGTCTCGCTGACAACAAAGGGTTTTTGCCAAGAGTCTTCCTGAAATGAAGAGTTTGCCGAAGGAAAGGGTATTCTATAAGATGTCTCGGTGAAGTGAGGTGGTCTCAGCGATGAAAGCAGGAATCGATATGAAGAAAAGAGCTCGCTATGAGGTCTTGCCGAAAGAGGGAGTCTTGTCGATAACGGTCACCTTGCCCACAAAAATGAACATCGGTCTAACTTCCGTAGCTCGGTGAGAAGTCCCGCTGACAGTCCTAAGTTACACCAATAGCTATTGTATGACATGCTCGCATCAAGGAAATGTGATTCACCTCTCACCGACATGTGACTCTAATGAAGCAACCTTTGACCACCTTGGAATCCACATGGCATGAGCTCAACCAATCTAAAGTAACTAAGGGAAAATCATGAAAAGTTAGACTATTCGGCTCCCCTCTGTGAACGAGATTGATGGAGCATGACATCGCTCTACCCTAAGCAAGGGTGATCAGTCAGTAATGAAGCTTGAGTCTAGTGGATAGATCTGATGTTGCTTCTCAAAGGGGAGGTAGCTGTGAGTCACTATAGCAGTTGGAGATGACGTCTAGAGGAGCAAGGGGACATTAATGACCCTATCGCAGAGCATTCAAGGCGAATCTGACCAAGTCTTAATGGTGGACTCGAAGGTTGCAAGATAACAACGATGGTTGTAAAAGATCTGAAGGCCATTCCTAGGGACAAGCTTTCACCAACATGAGTAGGGGAGGTGCATTGAATGCTTCATTGACTTCGTTCCAAGGAACTTCTAGGGCCGATGTGTCCAGGCACTAACTCATTTTTTGAAAATCCCTAAGGCAGGGGCCAACACACTTTTGTATATAGGGCACTTTTTCCTCTTTGTAAAGGAGTTCGGATTATGCATTCTGGAGAGTTAGTGATTTTTTTTCAAATCATTTCTCAACTAATGTAGATATTTGTAACTCATTTGGAGTTCTCCTAATGCTTTTCTAAAGTCTGTGACTTCTACCGTCCTCTCTCAGATTAGAAAAATTTTGCAACTCATTTTGGAGCATGATGTATAAAGTTTGCCTTGGTGACTATTGATGTTCGGATTTCCATCTTGTTCTTGCAAAGTGTTGTGCATTTCAGGTTCATAATCAAGTTATTTTGTGAATTTCTTTCATTCCTTCATAACTTTATCTTGTGTTTTCATGCCTTCCTTTGCAAAAAAAGCATCATTATACAAATCACAAACTGTGTTTACATAATCACATATGGATTCTAGTCTATGAGAAATTGTTTTCCTCTCTGTAAAAAGTGTGTGAATCAAACTTGTTGTGACATATTAATGTATAGCTTATACATATTTGATGTGTAATCTTATGTTCATCATTTGTATTCAAGTGTAACCTGAGTATCTCATTGTTCTTATCAGTTTGGTGTATCACCATAGAGTTAGTTTAATTTCCATGTATTCCTTCTCCCTTTTCCTTACAAAATCTATAGTTTAGGTGATGACCCAACAAGGAAGTCGGCCTTCTTCAAAGGTTGACCTCTACTTACAAGAGACCCACATCTTTAGAGGTCTTCCCATGTTACACTGAGGAGTTGAACATCAGGTTCAGCAAGGGTGCAACTTTAGGTGATATCAATTTTTGGCACACCCGGTGGGACTGTGAACTACTTCTCAGTTCATGTTTATGCATTTTATTGCTGTTGTTTGGTGAGTGCAGTAGTAGTTTCAGCCTTTTGGAGGCATTTTCTTTACATACTTGGCGACTCTGAACTCAGATCTTCTGGTTTCACAGGCACATGTCTTGGTATGTCTCATAATAATTTGTTAATTCTAAGCTTCCAGCTCTTTAACTGAAAAGATGTCAAATAATTATGAAGATGCTTACTATTACCCTCCATATCATGAGTATGTTTCTCCTCCACATCCATATCAGAGTGTATTGGACCTGCTCCAATAGATTGACCATACGTTGTGGGATCTCAGTCAAGGTCTTCACAATATGAAGATTAATGATATTAGTAAGGTGCTTGTGTGCCTATCTAGGATATTGGTTGATATCAAGATGCAGCAGGGTACCATTATGCATCAACAAGAAGTGGTTGAGCAAGTCATCTTTTATGATCAAGAAAGAGTGGCAAAAAGAATCCAATTCGAGGAAGGCCTTGAATAGGAAATAGCTCCTAAGGAAGAACAAATGAAGTTGCTCTCTACTCAGGTGCAGAATACTCAAGCTTACTCTAACTATCAGTACCAACTAATGGAGGAGTTGCAGAGGAAGCAATTTGAAGAGAACCTTGCCCAACAACTGGCTGCAAAGGAGGTAGAAAGGAGGCTAAAATTTTCTGAACAAGAGGCTCCCAAGTACAAGTTTTCTAGCTTTAGGCAAAGTCAGCCTCTTGACTCCCCTAGTAAGTCTTCTCAACTTGAAATCCCAAGCTTTAAGGGATTCAATTTGATGGAAGAGAATGTAGTACCTGAATAAGATCAGTCCATCATCCCTCAAGAGCAGCCCATTGATCCAGATGACTTACTCCTCAAGGAGAGAATTAGCAAAGTAAGTACAATGCATTTAGCTATAGCATGTTACCAACTACAGCAAGAAAATCTCAAACATGAGGAAAGGCAAGAAGTAGAACAATAGACAGTTGAAGATCTTCACTTGCAGGAAAAAGATACCCAAGTTTCACTGCAAAAGGAGCCACATAAAGAAGAACAATTGACTTCTTTATTTTATCAACTGCCCGGTTATGTTGAGCAAGCTGAAGAGAGCATGCAGGTTCCTGATTTACCAATTGTTAATGGACAACCAGAGAATATTGCCGACTTGTTCAATGAACTTCCTCAATTTGTCGATGAAGATGAAGATCTCACATGCATGATAGCATCTATGCTTGATGATGAACTAGTATCATATGAAATGGAAGCATGTGATCAGCCCATTCAAGTTGGTGAGACTATTGCAGAAGTTGTTGAAGATAATGCCTTGCATCTTGTTGAACAAGTCCCTAAACGGGACTTGTTGTTTTGCAAAGAGGGTAATTTTGATGCCTTGTTAAAGCTAGATGAGAGCTGCATTAGTCCTGAATTTGGTCTTTTTGTTCAGAGGAGTAAAGAAGACATTGAAGAGGATCTATTTTGGAATGATTTAGAAGCTTTTTGTACCAATTTGGGTGCTGAACTATTGCCTCTTGATGAAGCTAATCATGAACAATTTGAGCTTACTGAGGAAGCTTCTTTTTTCTCACTAAGTCAGTCACAAGGGTTAGACTTTCTGAGCCTAGGCTATAAAGCAACAGTGCATGAGCGAGAAACCAACAAGGAGAGCTCAATTTTTGTCTTTACAAGGGATTGTCTGATTAGGGATTTAGCCCAGATGGAGTTCCATAAAGTTCCAATGGTTAATCAAGCATTCACACATGGAGCCACGGCTAAAAGTGGCATAAAGGATGTACTTGTGGTTGACAAAGAGTGTGTTCAATTTACTTATCCTCCTTTGAATACAAATGCATATGATCAGTTTAAGGAGGTAAGTGAACTTGTTACCCTCTTTCATGCAGCTGTACATTGTAATTTCAAACATTTTTCAGTATACCATCTCTATTCAATTGCCATTAAGCTTGAGAGCCCTTGCATATTGAGAAGAAAAAGCAGTTATTTCAACCATCCTGTGAATGGTTTTGTTTGACCAGTTTCTTACTGGTTAGTGTAGGGTAGGTTTAGATGCAGTTTTCATTCCCCCAAGTGTTGTTCCAACACAGTAAATAGTTTATTTCAGTTTTTTTTTGTTTTCAATAAGTTTCCAAGTGTTCTATGAGTCTCAAGTGAGTTACAGTCGTGCACAAGGCTGCTCCAGGTCTATTTCTGAGTTGTCCCAATGACTCTGTTCCCAATGGATAGGCCTAGGCTATTGGTCTTCATGTTTAGCAGGCAAACATCCAGCAAAGGTCGCTAGAAATGTTACCCATTTTTCACCTATGGACTCAATCAGGCAGGGTAACCCATGTTTTTAGGGGTTCTCAAAGACCAAATTGAAGAACACTTGCATCAGGATCACTTTTTTCTAACTTGCTTTCTTCTTGTGTAGATGCAGGGGAAAATGATGTTTTAATTTAGCACGTGGATTAAATGTGGCTCCCAAGAGGGTTGAGGCCAGCGTGCAGGTCTTCAACTTGGGGGTGGGTTTTCTTTTTTAATTTTCTATGTTTTGCCTTGTCTTTCCCTCTTTTCTATTTTGTTTTCTTTTGTCTCTTTCCTTGTTCTGTCGGGGGCGGAACCGGGTCGAGATCCAAACTTGGAACTTTTCCAAAACTCTTGGTTCCTATTTCTGATCCGGTTTCGACCCCGGCTCCACTGTGTTCTTTTTTGACGGGCCCCCTTCTGTTTTTCTTTCGGTCGGAGGCAGGATCGGAACCAAATCCAAACTTGGAACTTTTCCAAAATTTCTAGTTCTTGACTTAGTTCTAGTTCCAGTTCTGACGGGCTTGTTCATCTGTCTTCCCCTTTTCCTCTTTTCTGGGGCTGGGGGTGTTTGCTCCCCTTCTATTTTTTCTTTTTTCTGTCCCCTTTTCCATCGTCCTTGTGTATTGTCGGAGGTGGGAGCGGAACGGATTCTGATCTTGAAACTTGATGAAAGTTTTTGTTTCGGGTTTAGTTCCAGCCCCGGTCCTGCTCTTTCTTCTTTCCTTTTCTTTGTGGCCTAGGATGGAGGATTGTTTCCTGCTCCTTGGTTCCCCCTTATGTTTTTCTTTCTTCTTCCTTCATGCCTCGTATGTTCCCGGGGGCGGGATTGGAACGGAAGACAAACTTGAAACTTGAAGAAAGTTTCAGGTATGGATTTAGTTCCAATTCCAGTTCCATACATTTTTGTTTTTCCCCCGTTTTGGTTCCGATCCCGGTTCCGCCGTGATTTATCTGTCTTCGCTTTCGTCCCCTTTCCCCCCGATCCCAGTTCCGGTTTCATCTTGGCCCTGCCCCTGCTAGTTTTTTGAAAACTCTCAGTCTAAAGGAGTGCCTTCGCCAGGAGATGAGGACATCGACATGAGGTCTCGCCGACATGATGGGGTCTTACCGATGGCTTTTTGTGAGATTGATATAACTCTAGATGCTCGCCATGAGGTCTTGTCGACCGATGGATGTCTTGCCGAGTGAAAATTTCATTGCTATGACTTCATCCGCCCGCTATGACTTCTCCCCGACAGGCCAATGTCTCACCGACAACAAAGGGTTTTCGCCAAGAGTCTTCCCGAAATGAAGAGTTTGCCGAAGGAAAGGTTATTCTATAAGATGTCTTGGCAAAGTGAGGTGGTCTCAGCGACAGAAGCAGGAATCGATATGAAGAAAAGAGCTCACTATGAGGTCCTGATGGAAGAGGGAGTCTTGCTGATAGTGGTCACCTTGCCCATAGAAATGAACATCGGTCTAACTTCCGCAGCTCGGTGAGAAGTCCCACCGACAATCCTAAGTTATGTCGATAGCTACTGTATGACATGCTCGCATCAAGGAAATGTGATTCACCTCTCACCGACATGCGACTCTAATGAAGCAACCTTTGACCACCTTAGAATCCATGTGGCATGAGCTCAACCAATCTGAAGGAACTAAGAGAAAATCACGAGCAATTAGACTGTTCGGCTCCCCTTTGTGAAAGAGATCGACGGAGCATGACGACATTGCTCTACCCTGAGCAAGGGTGATCAGCCAGTAATGAAGCTTGAATCTAGTGGATAGATCTGATGCTGCTTCTTGAAGGGGAGGTAGCTGTGAATCACTATAGTAGCTGGAGATGATGGCTGAAGGAGCAAGGGGACATTAATGACCCTGTCACAGAGCATTCAAGGTGACTCTGATGAAGTCTTAATGGTGGACTCGAAGGCTGCAAGATAACAACGACGGCTATAAAAGATCTGAAGGCCATGCCCAGGGACAAGCTTTCACCGACATGAGCAGGGGAGGTGCATTGAATGCTTCATTGAATTCGTTCCAATGCACTTCTAGGGCCGATGTGTCCGGGTGTCGACTCTTTTTTTGAAAAGCCCTAAGGCAGGGGCCGACACACTTTTGTATATAGGGCATTTTTGCCTCTTTGTAAAGGAGTTCAGATTATGCATTCTGGAGAGTTAGTGATTTTTTTTCAAATCCTTTCTCAACTGATGTAGATTTTTGTAACTCATTTGGAGTTCTCCTAATGCTTTTCTGAATTCTGTGACTTCTACCATCCTCTCTCAGATTAGCAAAATTTTGTAACTCATTTTGGAGCATGATGTATAAAGTTTGCCTTGGTGACTATTGATGTTTGGATTTCCATCTTGTTCTTGCGAAGTGTTGTGCATTTTAGGTTCATAATCAAGTTATTTTGTGAATTTATTTCATTCCTTCATAACTTTATCTTGTGTTTTCATGCATTCCTTTGCAAAAAAAGCATCATTATACAAATCACAAACTGTTTTTACATAATCACATATGGATTCTAGTCTATGAGAAATTGTTTTCCCCTCTAGAAAAAGTGTGTGAATCAAACTTTTTGTGACATATTAATGTATAGCTTATACAGATTTGATGTGTAATCTTATGTTCATCATCAGTATTCAAGTGTAACCTGAGTGTCTCATTGTTCTTATCAGTTTGGTGTATCACCATAGAGTTAGTTTAATTTCCATGTATTCCTTCTCCCTTTTCCTTACAAAATTTGTAGTTTAGGTGATGACCCAACAAGGAATCCGGCCTTCTTTGGAGGTTGACCTTTGCTTACAAGAAACCCACATCTTTAGAGGTATTCCCATATTACACTAAGGTGTTGAACATCAGGTTCAGCAAGGGTGCAACTTCAGGTGATAACAGGAGCATAATGAAACAAAACTCTTATATATTTTGCATGGTTTCTAATTTCTCTAAACGTTATTTGATTATTTCACTCATATTTCTACAATGGGTTGTTAGTTATTTCATTCAGAAATCGCAAAAAATGTCAAAACCAATAGACAGGAGGAAACAAAAATTTAAAAACCCTCAACACAAAAACATGTAAATAGCTTTGCATTTCAAATGAAAGCCCCTTTTCCCAAGGAAAACCCATCTTTGCAACAAATATTCATTCATTTCTTCACAATTCCTAGGAAGAATGAGAAAATGGCATATATTGGTGGCGAATAAACATACTTGCTAACTAGGTAGCTACCCGCGCCTGTCAAATGTGATTTTGTATGGAGGGTGGCCACACTGCTATGGGATTTGAATGCCTACAACTCCTTCTTGTTTCTCTCTAGTAACCTGTAAAACGTCACTATGGAAAATGGTGATGAAAATGGGACCATGTCTGGGCTTTTTGCTATTTGCAAATAATGTTTTTGAATGCCACATTTTGGGCTTTTTTTCCATTCCAAAATATGATTTTTAAAACATGATGACTGTTATGATGCATGTGACATGTGTTTTTGTAGGGAGAATATCCTCGTCCCAATTATAGAAGGTGGTCTCCTTGCAACATGGCTTACACATGATAATGCATTTCCCTTCTTCAAGGATAAGACATGTCTGAATATTATTACTAGTTGATTTCTAGATTCAATTATGTAAGAATTTTTGCATCAACGTTTTGAATCACACTCCATGATCCATCATCAAGACGAAGAAGAGAGCATAAGGGTCACTCCTTATGCTCTCTTCTTCATCCTGATGATGGATCATGGAGTGTGATAAAAAACGTTGATGCAAAAATACTTACACAATCGAATCTAGAAATCAACTAGCAATAATCAATATGGATTGTGGAAAATTGATATCATTTAGCTCTGATTATGTTATCATGTCAAAGACATGTTTTTTCAAGGATAATAGCTTGATTTTACTATATTTTATAGGGAGATTAGCTTCTTCCCTGCAATTGGACATGGCTATTCTCCCTAGATGAATGCATGTCAGAGGCATCATAACATACAAAAATGCATTAAAACATACAAAATACATACACCACATAATGGGACAGTGTAGTCCAAAAATTAATTGGAGGTTGGAAAATACTTTGTTGTGAGCTCTTTCATTCTGCACATTGAAAGCTGAAGGTTTGAGAGCATGGGCTAGAGTTGTAGGTTTGGGATATATAAAAGTATCCAAATTCAACTGAGGGGTGAGTAACGAATTGGGATGTTACTTTTGAAGGGTTTGTAAATGGTATTTGGTTTGCAGGTTTAATAGTACCCAGTGTTTTCCAACCTACAATTACACATTGTTGGCCTTTCCATTGTATGAAAGTTCAACTTTTCAATGCCCGATACAAGCATTATATAAGACCTCTATAAAGACATGACAACATTTCATGACAATTGGGCATCTTTGGAGCTACTTTGCAATATTCGCAAAACAAGCTCTTCTCTCTAGCACACATCACCACCTCTTCCATAATCTGATCCACTTAGGTCCATGATTTCAAAAGGTTTCATCAATGTATGATGGAGAGAAGTGCATGTTTTGGAAATGAGAAAGGTATGCTTCAAATTTTCCCAGTTGTCATGTTTTTGTAGAGGTTACTATCAGTTTTGATGATGAGTTTTACTATAATTGGTATCAGAGCTAGGTCATGGGTTCCAATCCTGTGGTCATACTGGCAGGGGGGGATTGTTGGAAGCTTGGCACTTCCACCCCTCAATGAGTGATGTCCGTGTGATTCACTATATGCTTTAACCACCTACCATGCATCTTATTTGACGCTTGTATCGGGAATTGAGAGGTCAACATTTTCATGCAATAGCAAGGTCAACACACATAGACAATATGAATGTAATGACAATGTTTTTGTTACTTACACAGTAAAAACCCAATTGGTTGGTCACACCTCACGTGAATTTGGATATTTTTATGTATCCTCCAACTGCAATTATATTGATAGTATGAATGTCATAGAATCCTTTTGATTTGTACATAATAATAATGTAATGAAGTTCACCTTCAAAACATATAATAACTCTTAATTACAGTATAAATTGTATTTGAATTTATTCAAGTACGATTAAAACAAAGAAATGCACAAAATAATGGAAGATTGGAAAACACAACGTGGGTTGTCAATTTTTTCATTCTACATATTTAAATCTAAACACTTGAGAGGACGGGGAGGACTTGTAGGTGCAGGATACATTTGGTTGTAGGTTTCTTAATGCCCTGTGTTTTCCAATTTCATTACATTATTGCTATCTAGAAAGCTAAATTTTCTCAAGAAAATAACAAAATATACCAAATTGAGGTGAGGGGCGAGTAACCAATAGGGTTATTACTTGTAAAGGGTTTTAGAACAGTATGTGGGTTGTAGGATTTATAACACCCTATGTTTTCCAACCTGAAATTTCACATAACAGTTTGAATATCTTTAAAAGCTTTTCTTTTTTAGACAGTACAAATGTAATAAAAGGCACCTCCAAAAATTACAACTGTTAGTTATGCTATAAATTGCAATTCAGTATCTTCATGTGATTGAAAAAAATAAATGCAAACAAATAATTGCATGTTGGAAAACATAGTGAGTTACTTGTATAGTGTTTTACAACACTGTGGATTGTACATTTCATAACACCATCTCTTTTCCAGCCTACAATTTTGCTGACAGTAGGAATGTATTTCAAAAACCCTTTTTTATTTAGACAGAAAGAATGTAGTGAAAGGAACATTCAAAATTTATCGTGCAAGTCTTAGGTAGAGTAAAATATGTGTTTCAAATTTTTCTTATGATTGAGAAAAGATATGCTTGCTTACTTAAAATGGTGCAATACATTTTGAAACTTTAATTGTCCATAGCACTTGCAACTATTTTATAGGTTACAACAAACCAAGGATGTGTGTTGTAAAAGGGAAAGTTCTTTGTGGAACGAAGAATGTCATTGTGGTGGATGGCACACCTGAGAGGGTGTGTAGTGGCGCATCTTCTTCGGGGCAGTCATGTTCCACAAACGTGCAGGTAAGATCTGATAATTACAAGATGCAATCAAATGTATAATTTTAATCTCTCATAAGTGGTTATGATGTTGACTAGAAAGTAGGAATGTTTTAATCAGGAGGCAGCAACTGCGGTATAGAGGAAGTCCCCTCGTCTTAGGAAAATGTTGTTCACCATAAGGAAGTGACATGTTCGATAATTGATTGTGAACTTCCAATTTCCCTTTACTTCCAATGCATCAGTTAGAATGCTCTACAATTTCAGTTAGAAAATATCATGTCTACATTATAAATATGTAGATTTTGACATTATATCATTCCTTCTATTCAGGATGATAATCAGGGAGACCATCACGCTCTTTCCATAGTCCATGACAACAAGGAAGAGCATGCAAAGGGAGATCCTAAGGATGGAGAGGGACCCAATGAAGAATGGGGTGATGTGGTGGATGGGAAGGTAGATATAATAACTCAATTATTGCATCCTTTGGCTATGTGTATATGTTGTGGATTCAAATTGTTTTAATATCAAATATATTAAGTGATTTTCTTTTCCAAATTTTCTATTCAAGTTGTTGTTGAATACAAACGAGAAGTGGAGAATGCTAGATATGTATATTATTGTATTGTAGAATAATGTACGAGCAAATATCATGATTAGAGATTTTTCAACATGCATAGGATTTAGCATCACCACCTTCCTATTCTCGTGGCACCAAAGCATGGTCGAACTACATCGGAGGGGGAACCAAAATTCCCCCCTCCTCCCCCTTAGAAATTGAAAGATAACCTTCAAAAGAAGGTGGATATGGAGTACCAAATGAATCTATGACAGAATCTCCAGTAGAAGTGTGTTATTAAAAGTGTCTATCTAAAGTATGGGAAACATAGCTTCCTTCAACTTCCCCAAGAAGGAAAGTACGAGGTGAAGAAGAAAATAGCATTATACAACACTAAGGAGAACAAGGAGTGGAGAAGGAAAAAAATAGTAAAATTGTAGGAGAGAAAGAGAAAGGAAGGAATGGTAATGTTGAATTGAACTGTTAAATTTGAATTTTGGTTGGTTCATATTTTCTATTTAAATGCATACAAGGTTCACTTAACGTTAACTTACATGACATGATAGGATGATGGTCGAGAATTGGTTCCTTCCGCCCAGCTGAGTAGTGTTCATTCGGTAGAGGAAGTTGTGCCCACGAAAGGCGAAGATGTTGTTCCTCCCAACCCAGCATCTAACATTCAGAAGAAGCATCATACATGGTTAAAATTTTCAAGGCACCCTTTGAAGAAGAAATGAGAACAAACGGTGATCTTGAAATCTTTTGTTTAATAAATTTGTTTTGATTATTTGAATGAATTGGTTGCATGCATCTAAATTTTATGTTTCATTTCAATTCCTACTATTACACAACAAGGATGAACAATGAAGTGTTGCCCTCGAGTAGGTTTTTGTTGTATTGGAAGATGAATCAATTCCCATGGAAGCACAAGATGATGTTGTTCCTCCCTACCCCTTGTCTAACATTGAGAACAAGAAGAAGTGTGTATGGTTTAAAGTTTTCTCACACCCTCACAAGAAGAAATGAGAACAAATAGTGATTTTGAAATATTCTATTTCATGTTTGTTTTAATTATTTCAATGAATTTGTTGCATGCATCTGAATTTAATGTGACGTTTCAATTCCTGCTATTATATAGGGCAACGATGAACAATGGAGGGTTTCCCTCAAACAGGGTACCATTGATTTGGAAGATGAATTTTTCCCATGGAAGAAGAAGATGATGTTGGTCCTCTCAACCCACCATGTAACATTGATAAGAAGAAGAAGGAGTGTATACAGTTTAAAGTTTCCTTATGCCCTCACAAGAAGAAATGAGAAAAAATGGTGATTTCAAAATCTTCTATTTAATGTTTGTTTTGATTATTTCAATGAATTGGTTGCATGCATTCGAATTTGATGTGATGTTTCAATTCCTGCTATTATAGGGAAATGATGAACAATGAAGTCCTACCCTTGAACAAGGTACTCTTGATTTGGAAGACAAAGCAGAGCCCATGGAAGAACAAGATGATGTTGTTCCTCCCAACCCATTGTCTAACATTGACAAGAAGAAGAATAAGGAGCATACATGGTCAAAGGCTTCATCTTGCCCTCTCAAGAAGAAATGAAAACAAACGATGATTTCAAAATCTTCTATTTAATATTTCTTTTCATTATTTCAATGAATTGGTTGCATGCCTCTGAATTTCATGTGACGTTTCAATTGCTACTATTACAGGGAAACAATGAACAATGAAGTGTCAGCCTCGAATAGGGTACTGTTGATTTCGAATATGATGCAGTGCCCATGGAAGAACAAGATGATATTATTTTTCCCAACCCACCTTGTAACATTGAGAAGAAGAAGAAGCAGGAGTGTACACGGTCAAAAGTTTCAAGGTGCCTTGACATGGAGAAGCTAGAAGAAACAGTGAATTCCAATTCTTCTATTTAATGTGTGTTTTGATTATTTCAATGAATTGGTTGCATGTAGCTAAATTTGAAGTGACATTTGAATTCCTACTATTACAGGAAAAGGTTGAACAACGGAGTGCTAGCCTTAACCTAATTGTCCATGTGGTTGCAATTGAAATGGGGGATGCTAATAGAGATGGACATGTGGATGGGGAGAACACTGGCCTGTAAGTGGGGAAGGGAAATAAAGATGGACATGGGGATGGGGAGAGCATTGTCCTGCAAGTGGGATAGGGTATTAGAGATGGACATGGGGACGAGGAGAGAATGAGCATGCAAGTGGGATAGGGTAGCAAAGATAGACATGGGGATGGGGAGATCATTGGCCTACAAGTGGGATAGGGTAACAAAGATGGACATTGGGATGGGGAGAATACTGGTGGAAGAAACAGATGATGTTGTTCCTCCCAACCCGCCGTCTAACATTGACAAGAAGAAGAATAAGGAGCGTACATGGTCAAAGGTTTCCTTTTTCCCTCTCAAGAAGAAACAAAAACAAACGGTGATTTTGAAATCTTCTATTTAATGTTTCTTTCCATTATTTCAATAAATTGTTTGCATGCCTCTGAATTTCATGTGATGTTTCAATTGTTTCTATTACAAGGCAACAATGAACAATGAAGTGTTGCCCTCGAATAGGGTACTGTTTATTTTGAAGATGATGCAGTGCCCATGGAAGAACAAGATGATGTTGTTCTTCCTAACCTACCTTGTAACATTGAGAAGAAGAAGAAGAAGTAGGAGCATACACAGTCAAAAGTTTCAAGGTGCCTTGACATGGAGAAACTAGAAGAAATGGTAAATTCCAATTCTTCTATTTAATGTTTGTTTTGATTATTTCAATGAATTGGTTGCATGCAGTTGAATTTGAAGTGATGTTTGAATTCCTACTATTATAGGACAAGGATGAACAACGGAGTGTTTTCCTTGACCTAATTGGCCATATGGTTGCAATTGAAATGGGGGAGGCTAATAGAGATGGACATGCGGATGGGGAGAGCACTAGCCTGCAAGTGGGACAGGGTATTAGAGATGGACATGATGATGGGGAGAGCACTGGCCTGCAAGTGGGACAGGGTAGTAGAGATGGACATGGGGACAAGGATAGCACTGGCCTATAAGTGGGATAGGCTAATAGAGATGGACATTGGGATGGGGAGAATACTAGCCTACAAGTGGAACAAGGTAACATAGATGGACATGGGGATGGGGAGAGCACTGGCTTGCAAGTGGGAGAGGGTAATAGAGATGGACATGGGGACAGGGAGAGCAATGGCTTGCAAGTGGGAGAGTGTAATAAAGACAGACATGGGGATGAGGAGAGCATTGGCATGTAAGGGAGAGATGGCAATAAATATGGACATGGGGACCGAGAGAGCAACAGTGTGCCATCTATATCGGTAACAAACCCAACATAATTTCATGCTTTTGTTCCTATTTCTTTATGAATGCTTTAATATGTCTTGAATTATGATTCACATCAATGAAGTTTCTATTGCATCCAAATCCCATTGATGAACAAATGATAGAGTTGAAGGGCATCACTTTTAAGA
Source organism: Sequoia sempervirens (assembly GCA_007258455.2). Taxonomy (NCBI): domain Eukaryota; kingdom Viridiplantae; phylum Streptophyta; class Pinopsida; order Cupressales; family Cupressaceae; genus Sequoia; species Sequoia sempervirens. The sequence goes on from VDFB02323883.1 coordinate 76,755, forward strand.
TCGATGATCACGTTGATCTTTGGAGGTAGCATAAACGGGTTGCCAAAGGAATTGTACATCTTGTCGAAAGAAAGGCTAAAACCCACAGCTTTATTCACCTAGAAAATTGCATGAGATTCAACATTGTTAAGGCCATTTTTGGTGAGCGCTTAGTACCTTTTCCATGCCTTGGTCCAGAGACTGTCGAAGAGTGCATGGGTAGCTTTGTGGTATGGAAGCTCTCTGAGATGAAGCATTCTCTTCCATAGGTACATATAAATGATATGTTGTTGTATATATCATACTACCTTATATTGTTCCCATCCATATGTTAATTGTTCAAATTTCTTTTTATAGGGTGAAGGTGTTCAAAGTGCCAAGGAAAACGCATGTAGCCTATGAAGAAATCTATTGTTTCACATCCATCATCTGTAATGGTTTGTGGAATTGGAATCACCCCTCCCGAAATACACAACAACCCTAAGAAGCATGCCCTATATTACACAGGCATGAACTCAATTGCAAAGAAGAGGCAGTGTAGGATATGATGAGACAGGCTCACAATACTGATTGTGCATTGTGGGATTCATTATTTTATTATTGAACAATTATGGTGTAGAGATATACCATTTTCATATGTTTGAACAATATGTTGTTATACATTTGATATCAAAATTTTCATGGCCCTCTATAATTATTTGATTATTGAAAAATTATGGTGAACAAATATATTATTTTCATATGTTTGAACACTATGTTATTATCCATTTCATATCATACTTTTCATGGCCCTATATGATTACATTATCAACAATGTGAAATAATGTTAGGAAATGCCAGCTCAAGTGTTACTATTTATGGTAGCTTTCTTATAAATGAAAAAGATAAGTTGACATGTAAATCATTTGACCTCAAAAAAATTGACTAATCATACATGATGTTGAATAGAGTATATCAATAAATGTTGTGTATGTATATGTATGTACCTAAGTGGTCAACTATTTGTATTATCAGAAAACACACTGTCCCATGTCAGTTATTTCCTTATATAAAGTAATTGTTTCGTTACGAGAAAGAATGTAATGCAGTCCACTTTCAATTTTTAGAACAAGTATTTCACTGACTGAAAATGGAATATTTCCTTTTTCCATGTGATTGGAAAAAATTAAATGCTAGCATTGTTTGCAGTGTTGGAAAACACATTGTCCCCTGTCAATTATTTTGTTATGATAAGTATTTGTTTTGTTATGACCAAGAATGTAATGAAGTCCACTTTTAATTTTTAGAACAACTATTTGGTAGACTGGAGATGGTAGATTTCACTTTTTCATGTGATTGGAAAATGCTTGCATTGTTTACAGTGTTGGAAAACGCATTGTCCCCTGTCAGTTATTTTCTTATGGAAAATCTTTATTTTGTATGCTCCCAAAATGAAATGAAGTCCACTTTTAATTTTTAGAACGACTATTTGGTAGAGTGAAATGGAATATTTCCTTTTTTCATGTGATTGGAACACATAAAATGCTTCCATTGCTTGTAGAGGTGGAAACACACTATTCCTTGTTAGTTATTTCCTTATGAAAATATTTTGTTTCTCACGCTCCACAAATGAATTGAATTCCACTTTCATATTTTAGAACAACTCTTGGCTAGAGTGAAAATGGCATCTTTCTTTTTTCCCTGTGATTGGAACAAATAAAATGCTTCCATTGTTTGGAGTGTTGGAAAACACAATGTGTCCTATCAGTTATTTCATCATGAATTTTTTTTATTTTATATGCTCCAAAAATGTAATGAAGTCCACTTTGAAATTCTATAGCAATTGGTTGGTTGAGTAAAGCTGGCATTTCCTTTTTTATGTCATTGGAACAAATAGAATGCTCGCATTATTTGCAATATTGGAAAACGTACTATCCTATGTCAGTTACTTTTTTATGAATTTTTTTTGTTTCGTGGGCTCCAAAAATGTATGATTCTATATAGCATGGTTGTATCTTTTTTATCACAATATCTTGTACAAGGATGTAATGTAACTAACATAACACATTATTTAGTAGAAAGAGGAAAGATGAAGGAAAGGGATATGGGATATGGTTAACATGGATGAATGATATATGTTTTCAAATTAACTTCATGTCAAAAGAGAAACTTACTTTCATTAGTATTAGAATTATGTAGGATGTTATAATGGAATATGATGATGATGCATTAGGTGCATTAGGTACATATGGAGCAAAATATATAGTATAGATATGTATTTATTATACTGTTGGAAAACACTATTGTCTCAAATAATGTGAAATGGCATCAAAGGATGGTAGGAAATTCCACCTCAAGTCTTATTATTTATGTCAACTTACTTACAAATGTAAGCACATGCAATGAGAACTTTATGTTTTGGAGACTATAACAAAATAGTGTATTGAAGTTTAGCTTCATATTTTATAACAACCCTTACTTTGAGCATACATTCAATTTCAAATGCACAAAAAATTTGTTGGATGGAAACATGCAGGGTTGTCAAACACTTCTCAATTCTTGTTCAATGACAACACTTACTTTTATATAGACTATAACAACACAATGTATTGAAGTTCAACTTCATATTTAATAACAACCCTTTGTTGCAGCAAACATTCCATTTCAATATCGCAATACATTTGGAACACAAGATGCATAAAAAAATTGCAAGATGGAAAACACACAAGGTTGTCCCTCACTTCTCAATTCTTATTCAAAGAAAAAACTTATTGTTATGCAAAATGTAACAAAACATTGTATTGAAGTTCAACTTCATATTTTATAACAACCCTTACTTGTAGCAAACATTCCATTTCAATATCATAATATGTTTGGAACACAAGATGCACAAAAAATTTGCAGGATGGAAAACACACAAGGTTGTCCCTCACATCTCAATTCTTATTCAAAGACAACACTTACTGTTATGTAGACTATAAAAAAATAGTGTATAGAAGTTAAGCTTCATATTTTATAACAACCCTTACAACAAACATTCCATTTCAATATAATAATGCATTTGGAACACAAGATGCATTTGGAGGATCGAAAACACATAGGGTTGTCGCTCACTTCTCAATTCTTGTTCAAAGACAGTACTTACTGTTATGCAGACTATAACAACACAATGTATTGAAGTTCACCTTCATATTTTATAACAACCCTTTGTGTGTCCTAGATTACAATATCTCTACAAATATGGCTTAAAATACTAACAAGAATACATTATATCATCCACTTTTGTTTTTGTTGATCATCAAAGTTTGCACCTCTCTAATAGTCTTAGGGGAAATTCAGTGAGTGGGGGGATTGATTTGTGCCTCACTAAACACCTCAAGGATTTTTATAGAAATCCAACTCTTCTTTAGGTTTTGGAGAAAAGGGTAGAAGGAAATGTAAAAATAAAACATAAAAATGGTGATGTGCCAAAGCTTTTACAACATTTCAAACCCAATCATTCATATGAGTGATATAATTAGACACAGAATGCCACAACCCTTCATTGTTGGAAAGAGAAAAAATAACAAAGGCTAACAACAAACACAGTGTAGACTTTCAAATCTTTCCGCAAGTAGTGTTCATTAAGGTTCGATCAAACATAAAGATTTCTAAGGTTAACATAAAAAAATTCAAAAATTGCATAAACTCTCTTTCCTAATACAACACAATATAAAAAAACAAAAACCCTTCAAAATAATAGAGAAGTCCACTGACATAATCTAGTTTTCACAAGTTATTATTCTACCATACAAGCATACAACATGGAAATCAACAACTTAAACTATTTAAATTCAACTTGCTAGACACAGTGTTTCATTTAGAATGAAAGCATAAAGAAAGAAAGCATGATAAAGGTCATACATGCATAGTCTTAAAGACTTCTTCTAAATAATTTGTGCTTTAAATATCAAATGAACTTTGAAACAAAGGTCATATGCCAATCTGACAATAGTTTTAGTATAAAACGATATAACATTCTAGAGAAAAGTAGTTCTATAACTTTTACTTATGAATATAGTTCTATAGCCTAAAGAAAACTAAAGAAACTTTTCCTCAACAAAGGAAACTAAAACCTAGAATCCAACCCTTCATTCTATCACCGCCTCTCATTTATAGTTGCAGAAAGAGGAAACCGCCACCACAACACAAAAGTAATTGCTGCCAGATGTTGGAATTTGATAGCACATGATCTAATCGTAGATCTTTAGTTAGGTAACAACAATCTTTGTTCATCAATTCTAAATTGTCGCATTAATGCTCTCCATATATTTAGCAAAGATAGTTGTCTATAAACAATCAAATCCTAGAAAAAATAGCCTAGAAAAAGGTCCAGTTGACCTGTCACGTCATCCAATGGCACCAACTCAAAGCTTTCATCCTACAAACCAAGAAAATAAAAAGGCCAGCAAGCTCCGACAAACTCCCAAAAGATATCGCTTAATAAGAAGCCCAATCTACCTGCAACAAAGAGATGATGTGTTGAACAGGCAGAAACTCTTGAGCTTATGAATATAGTTCTTTGAGAAAATCTCTAACGAGTTGACACGTGTCCCAACTCTCTCCCAAAAGGAAGGAAAAAAATGAAATCCTCCTAGCCACCACGTGGTGGATTGCACACCTTTCTGACAACTTTACTCAAGCGTGGGCGCATCCGAAGCCAAAAACATATACAAGCTGAAAATCAAAATGATCAAGGAAAAAATGCTTCATAGTTTTGGCAACTCACAAGGGGTCTTCGCTTGTGGAGGCACAAACCTAGGCCTTTGGTAATTCTTGGAGTTTGAGGAAATCAAAATTTTGCGCCTCCCAATCTGCATCAATTGGTTGGACAAGAGTACGAATGTGCCTGTATGCTTGCTTTAGCTCGAAAAATTCTTTGAAAGAAAAAAATCCCCATCTGGAAGAAACCACTCCAAGATGATAACTTAGGGTCGAGAAAGAGGAAAAATATCATGCTCAATATCATCAATCATCGACTTTGCACTTGAACCTAGGAGTTTTGTAGAAGTTTGGACTTGTGTCAGATTGCGTTTGTGACCTTCTCAACTGTTAGCACATCTCCGTGTGGTGAAAGAAGAAGGGGGAGCCTGAAGTCAACTGGGATGCCGAATTCCTTGATTTCACTGACCCACTTGTTCAACACCGTCTGACATTCCTTGCACTTTGTTGCAACCTTGTGGCAATTGATGGTCTCATTGGTTTTGATGGAGGTGGCCCTCTGATTAAGAATACTTGCACTTTTTAGGGCCTTATCAGTGGCTACACACAACTTGGAAATAAAGCTTTGTGACTCCACCAGTAGGAGTGATCATGTTTGCATAAAATAATAGGCCATCAGGCTAACCTTAACATTCAATTCCCAAACATCTCTTAAGAATTGTAAAGCAGGCCTGAGAATGGCGACAACTGTGATTCGTTCCCAATGTGTAGATATCAGCTTATTCATTATTAAGAGGGTTTTAGATCCTCGTGCAACAGCTAGCTCCTGGTTAAACTGATCTTCTCTTGCTCTTACATATTCCTCCATTTGATTTCGTTCTCTGAGGGCATTTTTTGGTTCTGAGCTCAGCCTCCCGATCTCTTGTTTTGACTTTTTGCATTTTGCACAGGCCTTCCGAAGATTGTCAGAAGTTTGAGATCGGACACCATCCATCTCTCTTTCCATATTTTCCTAATTTTTTTAGTGCTTTGCATTCATTTCACACTCAGTAGCCAACTCACCTTTCAATTTTTCAATTTCAACATGAAGTTGAACCTGTTCACGCTGAGCTTCTGCAAGCAACTTGGATGTTTCCCCCTACTAGACATGTATCTGCCTTATGTAGACCATCTCAACATCTCTCGCTTGGATCTCGTTCTATAGCTTGCTGACTCTTTCCTTCACATTTATCAACTCTACCTCACGCTTCTTCAATTTTCTACCCAACCTCTCGTAATTCGCATATACCACCTTCTAAGTGGCCTTAGCCCAGACCACTTTGTTGCACGGGTGAGTTTCATTCAAATATAGGCCAATGGCTTTGATTTTGTAGTCCTCCATCTACATCTATCCTTCGGGCTTGGACACGAGTGGCTTCATGGTAGTGATTAGCATAGATTTGCTCTCTTCATTCAAGCAAGCTTCAATCTTCTTGATGGCGCGCAACTTGGCATTTTTTAACAATTTTTTTTGCTTTCTGGCCTGTCAGGCCTGCTTGGCCACAATGAAATGCTCTTGGAGACTCTGAGGGACATCGATTCTCTATGCTACAATGGAAGCACTAGGAGGGAGTCCAAAAAGGGTGAAAGAAGGAGAAATTTTGGATGTATGAGCATGCGAGGACACAAAAGGGAGCATTATCATGGAAAACAGTGGGATACCAAATTGAGATTGGGTAGGGAAAAGACTAGTCAAGGTGAAAAGGGAAACCGGCTAAAAGAGAGGTTCCTTCCTAGAAGTAGATGGGTCGAGAGTGATGGGCAACACAAAGGATTTTTCCCTTTCAATGGGGGACCTTGACAGGGAAATTAAAGAGTCAATAGTGGCCGAAGCATATGATTCTTGTTCGGTGCACGAGGTAGCTTTAGAAGATTTGTTAAAAATGGCAGGGGGTGTATTCAGGATTATCAGCTCATGGATCGAGGATGAAGTATTCCTTTCCATGGGAGGGGGCAGAGGAGTAACCAAAGATGTAGAAGCAAGAAGAAGATAGGGAGAAAAACTTACTTAGGCCATAGTGGTCAGAACATTTTGCAGGGTAGACTCCACTTCTTCTTCACCTCAGGCTAGCGCATTAGGCGCATCTAGATCTTGGACCCGTCTTCTCTTTGCATGACCGAAATTGGTATGTTTTGATCCTCTGGCAGTCGATCCCTCTGAAACTTGGCCTTTGATGACCGCAGCAGACCCTCTTGGGGATTGTCAAGTCCTTTTTCCTTTACTTTGGGAACTAGGGGAGGACATGGCTTGTGATTCCCTTCACCTCGAGTCTCTCTAACAGTCAGATTCCTGAGGCCAAGAAGCATGATGCAGAATCTTCTCTTCTTCAATTTCATGACTGATCTCTGGATTGCTATTTTTAGAGTCAGCCTCTCGATCATAAATGTTCTCAAACTCCTCGTCGTGTGGCTGAAAGTTATCGAATAGGGAACTGGGGCATCTAATCTCCTATTGGAATCTCTAGAAGTCTTCCTTTTTTGTTTCTGACCATCTCCTCCACTTCAACTATGTTCTGAGGGATTTTCCCATTGGGACATTTTTCTAATACTCTGCCTATGGCTCATAAAAACTCAACCTTTTTTGTCACTTGAATGGAATGCAAGCCAGGTCAATATATACCTCCAACCTTTCTTGAGTCGAATTCCTCCTTATCTCAAATTATTCTCAACTCTCATGTTTCAAACTAAAGTGCTTTTTTGGGTTATAGTCCCACCTGTCACAAATGAGAAATAAGACTAAGGCTTCCAGTAAATTTGTGAGCTTTCCCTCAACCTTCTGCTTCTTCTACGTTACCTGACTATTAGCAATTGTGAGGGGAAGCAAATATATCTTTATTTTGTTTCTTCTAGTGTTATAGATGTTGTCAACAATGATTTCCTAATGACATGCCTCCAACATGAAAACTCTGTTTATTACAAATCTAGGAAGTCAGAAAGTCTCCCCGACAAAACTATGAAATCTGATAAATGTGAAATCCTCTCCCAAGAAATAATCCATCAGGGTCAACAAATTTTCCATCCATTGTATTACCTTAGGAGAGAAATAGCCAATTGGGCATGGCAACAAATCTTGAAGCATTGGTCTTTGAAAATGGTCTACAAACTAGTAATAATTCCATGTTTTGGAAAGCGCATGGGTCCATACAGAAATTGGCTACAGACAACCCCTTACATCCAACCTAGACACTAGTATATTTCTCGCAAACCACTCAAAATTCTGATGCAAAACTAAATAAGCCAAGAAAGAAGAATACCTAAATTTAGACTCAGTGTTGTAATTATTCAATTTCTCTAGCATGTTTTTGGCTATCACCTCAGCAAAATCATAGTACCTCTAGTTCTTTTCCCTCTTGAGCGTGAAAGCTAGGCCTAACTAAAAAGGATTGACTTCCTCATCGTTGTCAAGGCCAAAAACCCAGGCCAGCATCAAGAATAGATACTATGTGTCCTTGAATTTTCTGCATGAAAGAGGAAAGAGGAGATGACCTTTATCTATTCATTCCTTTGCTTCATCCTCATAAAAATTTGTTTCCCTAGCCATTTCTTCCTCGAAGATGTCCATCTTTTCTTCATCAAAATTTTCGGCACCCCAAGTCCTAGGGATACACAACATATCTCATATGGCTTGGGAAGAAATGGTAACTTTGATCCTACTACCCTCAATGGTTTTTTGTCCTTTTGTTGAATCTTTTGGCACATGTGTCTGTTAGAAACCAAGATCAGAAATGCAAACCAAAAAATGCCTTCCACAAGAGAAAAATAGACAAAGAAAAGCAATTTGCATGAAGATGTGCAAATGAATTATATTTAGGAATTAAGAAATTACAAGAGATGAATTGCTTTATAAAAGTAATGTATGCATAACCCTAAAGTTAAAACCTAATGTTGACCTAAAATCAACTCAACTAAATAAAGCTTACTTAATAATTAAGCAAACTAATTATTACCTAAGTAAACTTAATAAAGTGTAATTGAATAATTAATTACACCAACACCCCCCCTTAAGTGCAACTTAGAGAGACTAAAAAATCATGCACCTAATGCTAGGATGAATGCATGAATGGGTCCCAGCTACAAGGCCATGTTAGGTACCCATGTACAAATGTAATGAATGGGAAAGAGGAGAAAACCCTGTGGGACAAACCCCCCCTTAATGAGATGACCTATTGCAAAAAAGTACTAGAAGAACACTGATGGAGTAACACTGGAATCCTGAATCTAGAAAGAAAGGAAAGATACCTCTATTTACAAGAAACCATATGAGAGTCACTGAAGGACTTAGGTAGGATCATGATAATGCAATAGCAGACCCAATGCCAAGGAACACTAGAGAACTCACAAACTGGAACAACCCTGGAATCTATGAAGCTATAGCAGATGAATAAATGATGCCCCCATAAGAGGGAATGATATGATGAAAGAATCTGGAAGCTATGTGTATCTTGATGTCAATGCCAAACTGTGACTAAAACTGGTCCATAGGAGCAAGTACCATGAAGATTTTGGAACATTAACCATAAAATGAATGGCCCTCAAACTGACATGTGACCCGATGTGAATCTGATATGATTCAAGATCATTAACCATTGGCTCTCAATCTGAGATGTGAACTGATGCGAACCAAAATGTGTTAAGCTATGAGCAAGATATGGCCAAAAGAAACAACAGAATCCATATACAACCCATATGAACTTTGTCATCAATCTGAAGATGAGATCAAAGTGCATGCAATGCAACTACACTCTAATCAGATTATTATGCAAGAAGCCCCCCTGATGGAACTTTATATAGGTTCATTTATTACAATACCCCATGATTATAAAAGGAGAACATGCAAAACATGCATAAACTAAAGAGAAAATGCAAACCTAGTGCATGAAAACAAAAAAGAGTGCATGCACAAACCAATTTTCACATCTGCCTCCATGATTAAAAATGACCTCAAATATATTTAGAGGACTGAATCCACTTTTCGGTGTCGCTTCAATCGCGAAAAACGGATAATCGAGACAAAAGATATGACCTCTGAAGCGAAAATTGCTTCATCTGACTTCAAAGGCCTACAAAATAAATTTGGAGAAAAATATAGCAAAATGTGTTTCACCACTAGAATGGGCTCAAAACCAGATTTCCAACGATATCTCATTTGTAGATTTTTTACACCGTGATGGAAAGTTATGGAAAATGAAAAAAAGGGTTGTATTATGGAAAATCAGGGTAAGCAAAGGCTAAATGGGGGTAAAAAATAAGCAACTTTCATTCTGGGCTCTGGTCCGCCATATGACTGTAGGCGCTAAAAAGGAAAAAAGAAATCTCGCCACCAGGCAGGCGGTGAGCGAGCTAAGCAAAGGTGGAGCCCCCTATAGGATAGCCCTCAGACCTTGGTGTGACCGAGGTGGAGGGAAGAGGGATGCGAGGGTTAAGAACAGGCGCTCGGTGGGAGAATGACTGGTAGGAGGATGGAGAATATGTCGGCAGAGGGAGAATAAAGGCCAGTCACGGAGCCCAGATGGAATAAACAGCAGTGGAAGGTGATCTAGGACGAGAGGAAGTCAGCGTACAGAGGCCAATAGAAATAGGTACGCCTGTATAATAGTACCAGGTAGCGAATGCCTCCCTAGATTTTTTTTTTAAATAAACCCCCAATAAAATATGATATGCCACCAAAAAATAAATACCCCAAATAAATTTTTTGCAGCCCAATAAAATAATAGCCCGATAGAAAAATATATGCAAAAAAAATTGATTTTTTTATTCTACAAGATCATACCCTGTACCTGGCAGGCCATATGGCCTGTTGGGTAAGAAAAAATTGCCTTATGAATAGCCAACGCCAAATATCTAGGTGTGTTATATGTCTCATCTCTTGGACTCTCTGGAATTGATGGTGAGGTCGATTCGAGATGAAAATGCTTTAAAAATAAGCTTAAGGAATGAAACCCACGAGGAACCCCGAATGCGCTCTATAATGAATTTCTCCAAAAAACTGAGAAGGGGCTGCAAATCAAGGCTCTTATACCATGTTAGAAACCAAGATCAGAAATACAAACCAAAAAATTCCTTCCACAAGAGAAAAATAGAAAAAGCAAAGCAATTTGCATGGAGATGTGCAAATGAATTATATTCATGATGAGGGCACAGCCCGAAACTTAGAAAATAACCCACAAAAAAGAGAATAATTTTATTATTCAGAAAATGGAGCTTCTTACATGCAGAGGATCTCAAATCCCCAAGTTCTACAACACATGCAAGTTATAGAAAGCTACAGAATAACCCTTTCGCAATATGCGAGCTTGTCCCCCAAAAAGTTACCCAAAAATTAGAAACCCGCCCATAAATAGAGCTCCTCATTAGTTTGGAGCCAAAACAACATTCAAATTTGAGTTTAGGCGGTTTGGCGAAAATTTACAACATGAAGTTCAAATTTCAAAAGAGCATTTGCAATTGTATCTTCTAGAAAGTGCGCCAACTTCCGGGGCCACAACTTTTGATCCGGACTCCGATTCGCGAACCGTTTGAACCATTGGAAAGGTCTTGAAGTCAATAATGCGCTCAAAATCCACTACGCCAATTTTGGAAAGTTTCGGGCCAATTCCGGAACTCTAAGTGCCTCAAATCTAACTCGAAGATTTTAGGTGCAAATATGGGAAACTAAAACTGCAATATCTTTCAACCAAGGAACAAAAAATAAAAACAATAAATTGGGAATTTCATTATGAAAAAGGGTATCTAAAAATGTAAAAACATCTAAAAACCAAGAAACTTGAAATTTAACTATTTTTGGTGATGCAAGATTGCCCTTACACCACTGGATGCTCCTGCATCAGACACCTAGGGTAATTTGAAAAGTGACCTCGTCATGTCTCAGATGGTTGAGGAAACCCAACCAGTCAACCGTTGCCTTAGATAACCAGGATGAATCTTCAACAGGCCTTCCTTTCCATTTCACTAGATATTCTTCATACTGCCTATTCCTGGTACTCCTTCCTGCATGACTATCCAGGATTTCTTCAATCTCCTCCTTTTCTGAAGTAGGTGCTAGAATCTCACACTATTCCATCGCTGGTACTTCATCTCTGCCACCTTCATGATACTCTGTCAAATCTAAAATTTTGAACACAGGGGAAATGTTGAATCCATCTGGCAACTCTACCTCATATGCATTCCCTGAATCATGCCTCTTCAAAATTTTACAGGGACCGAACTTCTTCATCTTCAATTTGTTATATGTTCCCACCAGAAACCTTTCTTTCCTCAAGTGGACCATCCACTTCATCACCAATCTAAAACTCCTTATACCTCCTCTTTTGATCTGCCGCGGCTGCTTATCATATTCATCTTGTTAATATGTTTCTCTTACCTTCTCATGTATATCCTTGATGTGTTCTACAAAATCTTTGGCTTCAGCACTTATTTTCATCTCTTGGTCCATCTTCCTCAATTCTGGAGTTGTTTTGGTGCTACCTCCATACACAATCTGGAATGGTGATCTAGCAGTGCTTCTGTTGACAAAATTTTTGTAAGAAAATTCTGCCTGGGGTAAGATCAAGTCCCATCCTTTGGTTTATCTCCTACCAAACATCTCAGGTTACCCGGACTCTGGTAGCCTATGTCTACCCATCTATTTGTGGATGGTGTGCAGAACTGAACTTCAACTCTGTCTTCAACTTCTTCCACAAGGTCCTCCAAAAGTACCACACAAATTTGGTGTCACGATCTGAAACAATACTCTTTGGCGGAGACCATGTAGCCTCACCTGAAGAACAAGTCCAACAATCTGGTTACATCATGGGTGACATGGGAATGAAATGTGCCATCTTTGAAAACCTATCAACCACCACAAAAGACTGAATCATTCCCTTGTTGTGTCCTTGGAAAACCAAGAACAAAGTCCATATATATCCTCCCACAACCTCTCACGAATTACCCGGAGTAAGGGAGCTGTCTCGCTTTGTGTCAGCTCCTCCTTTAGCCATCTGACATACCCTGCAGCTTTGTACAAGCTTCTTCACATCTTGTGACAACTGAGGCCAATAATAATGCTCACTAATAATGGCAATGGTCTTATCCCAACCAAAATATCCTGCCATTCCTCCACTATGCTTCTCCTTGATCAGGTTCTCCCTCATGGAAATCCTCGGGATACATAATTGACTTCCCTTAAATAACATGCCATCCTAGATTATGAAATCCAGCCACCTTGTCCTGTCCACTATAACAAGTTCCTTGCAAGCTTTCCAAGCCTCTGCATCGGGATCATACGCATCTGATGTCTTGAGTTCATTGAACCCAACCACTTCAATCTACATCTTTGTCATCAATGTATGCCTCCTACTTAAGGCATCTACAACCCTATTTGACTTCCCACTCTATGTTTCAAAACAAAGGTATAACTCTGCAAAAAGCTACCCATTTCATATTCCTCACGATTTAATTTTCCCTGACTATTTAAGAGTCTGCCAAGGCACGATGTCGATATATAGAACAAATTCTTTTGGCGAAAACCAAAATAATGTCTCCATTTCTTTAATGCTTGAACTATTGCATAAAATTAGTGATCATATACAAAATACTTTCTCTTGGCATCATTTTAACTTTTTCGCTTTGAAATAGGCAATCGGCTTACCTTCTTGGCTCAACCACTTGCTCCAATGGCACAACCAGCGGCATCACAATCCACTTAAAACACCTTGTTAAAATCTGGGAGGGCTAGAACAGGTTGCTTTGTCACCTTCTACTTCAACAGTTCAAATTTTTTTTCACTCCAGTGCTCCACTTGAATTCTTTTCTATCCCCTCTCATTGTTTCAGTCAGGGGTCCACAAATACTACTGAAGTTTCTAATGAACTTTCTATAAAACTAGCCAAACCATGGAAAGATCTCACCTCAGTAGTAGTTCTTGGGGTAGGCCATTCTAGAATAGCCTTCACCTTCTCTGCTTGGGTCCATCTTGAGACCTTGTTGAGATTAACAAACCCGAAATTACACTAACTTCCTCTTCACAAAACTTCACTTCTTGGATTAATCAACAATTTCTCTTCTCTTAACTTCTCAAAGGCTCTGCGGAATATGCATTAGATGCTCATCAATATCGCTACTTGAAATCAAAATATCATCTCAGTACATAATAACAAAGCTTCGAAATTCTTTTAATTACCTCGTTCATGAGCTGCATGAATATTACTTTCGGTGCATTAAGTTTACCCCAAAGGCTCATGACTAACTACTTTCGTCTGAGGCCCTCGTTTGGTCTTGAAATGATCTTCCATTCATCTCCCTCTTCGAATCCGAATCACGGTGATATCCACTCTTGAGATCAATCTTTGTGAAGTCGCAGGCTCCACTCAAGCGATCCATCAAGTCATCCATCCTTGGTAGGGGAAATTTGTGTACTTGATTGTTATCTTGTTTATGGCTCGGGAATGCGTACACATCCTCCACTCCCCATCCTTCTTTGGTGCTAGTCTTTGCCGCGGTACGCACATGGACTCAAACTCTCCATTATCAAATCCTTTCTCAACAACTCTTGAACTTTTCTATTCAACTCCTCATTTTCTACTGGAGTCATTTTATGAGTTGCCTTATTTGGCAAAATGGCTCCAAGAATCAAGTCAATCTGATGGCTGATCTTCCTTATTGGTGGTAAACCCTCAGGTACATTATCAGAAACAATATCCTGAAACTCATCCAACATCCCAGAAACTTCTTCTAGAACCTTCTCACTATCCTCCTTACTCCCTCTAGGAATCAATGCATAACACACATGCTCATGCTTCATACCTTCTAAAAAATTTCTTCCATCTACATAACAAATTCTAGCACTATTGCATACCTTTTCTTCGGTCTCCTTCAGAGGTTTCAACTTGTGACGAACCCCATCCTTTGTCAAGGAATAAGCGTTTGCATGGCCATCATGTATAGCTCGCCTATCGAACTGCCACTGCCTCCCTAACAACATGTGACATGCATCCATGGGGATGATATCATAGAGTACCTCATCATGGTAGCTCCCGATCTTGAACTTTACTAGGCACTGCTTATTGACCAAAACTTTGTGGTCTTTCTGCAACCAGGTAATCCAATATGGATGTGGGTGCCTTTCCCTCTTCAGCTTCAACTTTGTGACCATCTCGTCTGACACCAGATTATCAATGCTCCCACCGTTAATAATGATATCACAACATTTTCCTTCACACTTGCACCTTGTGCGAAATAGATTCTTCCTTTGTTTTGGTTCCTTTTCCTCAGTCACCAGGGCTCTCCTAATCACTAGGGCTTCTGCCCTTTCAGCATCATCTGAATGTTTAGATTGGGCCTCCTCATCTGCATGCGCAACCCTTCCACGATCTTCTGGCCTTTTGTCTGCACTTCCTTGGTGTGTTGGACATTCATAGGCTTGATGCCCTTATTCACCACACTGGAAACACGTTCCTCTGAAACCACCTCTTCCAGATCCTTGTCCATATTTCCCTCATCCTCTACCTCTTTGATCACCACTATTTTGATCACGAGGGTGGTAAAAGTTGTCATTCCTTTGGCTTGGCTGGTACCCACATCTTCACTTTTCTTTTCATCATCATTTCGGCTTCCTGAAGGTCTTCCATTGCCCCTTCCGCTTTGACCTCCTCATCCTTTTTGCTTGCCATCAAATCTTTTGTTTAGCTTCTCTTCCACCTTCAAAGCAAACTGATACACATCCTCAATGGTGGTCATTCTGACTAGGCTTAGCTCCTCTTGAATGCTTGGTCATAACCCATTAAGATATCAGGCTACCTTCTCCTTATTGGCCTCTGTGTGACCCATTCTGATGATTATCTTGTGAAAATTTTCAGTATATTCTTTCACAGATCTGCTCCCTTGCTTCAACCCTTGCAATTTCTTCAACAAATCTAACTCGTAGTCCACTGGTATGAACTGCTTCTTCAGTTTCTCTACCATGCGATCCCATCTAGTGATATTGCCTTTTCCTCTTCGATTTCATTCCAATTGGACCTCTTTCTACTAAATACTGGCATGGCCCTTCAGCTTCATTTATGCAAAATTAACCCGATCTGGGTCCTCTATTTCCTCATACTCAAAATATTCTTCTAGCTCATTGATCCAGTCAATCAACTCTTCCGGGTTCAGACTTCCGGAATAACTGGGGACTTTTGCTCTAGGTCTTTTCTTGATCTTCGAAATGGCCCTTATTAGCCCCATTTGGTCTTGATCAATTGCTTCTTCTCCCTCTTCTACATCTGAACCTTCTTCCTCTCCTTCATCCTCACTTTCCTCCCTCAGGTTTAACCCTCTTCTCAACTGCTCTTGTAACGCATCAATTTGTCTCTGGAGGGCTACCAATGCATCCCTTCCACCAACATTTCTGCAACCTCGACCACCTCTGGCACCACCACGCCTACCAGGCATCACTTTTGGAGGTATCTTTCTTGACCTTGACCCACAACCATGGTCCTAGTGCGAACTACCTCATGATCGGCGATATGTCCACGCACTCAAGAAAATCCGCTCTGATACCACTTGATGAGGGCACAGCCCGAGACTTAGAAAATAACCCACAAATAAGAGAATAATTTTATTATTCAGAAGATGGAGCTTCTTACATGCAGAGGATCTCAAATCCCCAAGTTCTACAACACATGCAAGTTACAGAAAGCTACAGAATAACCCTTTCGCAATATGTGAGCTTGTCCCCCAAAAAGTTACCCAAAAATTAGAAACCCGCCCATAAATAGAGCTCCTCGTTAGTTTGGAGCCAAAACAACATTCAAATTTGAGTTTAGGCAGTTTGGCGCCAAAAATTTACAACATGAAGTTCAAATTTCAAAAGAGCATTTGCAATTGTATCTTCTAGAAAGTGCGCCAACTTCTCGGGGCCATAACTTTTGATCCAGGACTCCGATTCGCGAACCGTTTGAACCGTTGGAAAGTCTCGAAGTCAATAATGTGCTCAAAATCCTCTATGCTAATTTCT
Organism: Sequoia sempervirens; assembly: GCA_007258455.2. Lineage (NCBI taxonomy): Eukaryota > Viridiplantae > Streptophyta > Pinopsida > Cupressales > Cupressaceae > Sequoia > Sequoia sempervirens. The sequence continues at coordinate 93,424 of VDFB02323883.1, forward strand.
GCAAGTTTTGGGGCCAATCTGGAAGCTCTAAGTGCCTCAAATCTAACTCAAAAGATTTTCAGGTGCAAATCTGGGAAACTAAAACTACAATATCTTTCAACCCAGGAACATAAAATAAAAACCGTAAATTGGGAATTTCATTATGACAAAAAAGGTATCCAAAAATGTAAAAACATCTAAAAACTGAGAAACTTGAAATTTAACTATTTTTGGGTGATGCAAGATTTCCCTTACACCACTGGATGCTCCTGCATCAATTCAAGAATTGAGAAATTGCAAGAGATGAATTTCTTTATAAAAGCAATGTATGCATAACCCTAAAGGTAAAACCTAATGTTGACCTAAAATCAGCTCAACTAAATAAATCTTACTTAATAATTAAGAAAACTAATTATTGCCTAAGTAAACTTAATAAAGTGTAATTAAATAATTAATTACACCAACAGTGTCGACCAGCTCAGGGCATGGGTGCACAACAGGTAGTATGAACTACGGCAGACCACAATTCCAGAGCCGAAACACAAAACTCTCTAATCGTTCGTGCTCCACCATTCTTTGAAACACACCTTCCCTAAAACTTGTAGGGAACTAGCTGATAACCTGGGGTCAAAAATATTTTCGGCGATGTTCTGCACCACCTCTCTTGGGATGCATTTATCTAGCAACACCTTTCTACAAAATTTGAATGGGTGCTCCTTTAAGTGTTGAAGCATTGGCAAATGACTTCTGCCCAAAAATATCGGCATAACCAAGCCTTTTGCTTGAAGCTAGAGCTTTTCTACTAGAGGTTGATGGTTCTTCCATGGCTGTATTAGGAAGTTGCAGAGATTTTTCTTAATGAAAATGACCACTTGCCTTTTGCATCTTTAGAAAAACCTACTTTTGAGTGCAATTATTTTTCTAGCTCGTACACGTAGTTAAGGCTACGTCATTACTACTGGTCCATTAAATGCTTCCACTAAGGCAATACATGTGGATTTGAGCTCTGTATCCCTTGGGAATACCAAAACACTGCAAGAATGGAATTAGTACATTCTCCCTGTCGCCTCTTTTACAAATGAACTAATTGCATTGGAATGTGTGCTTTTTGCTATGTGAAACGTGTTGAGGTGATGCAAGGTATCTTTGAAAAGACATGACCATTAATTTTTCAAAGCTTAGCACATAATCCACGTCTTTTCACATTATTAAGCTAGTTGGTGCTAATGATGGAAAAGGACACATGTCAACAATCAACATACGAGAGCATTTATTCCCAACGCCCAAATTTATTTCTTAAGACCTGTTAGATTCTACACATGATTTATCTACCTTTCTCTGTTTTGTTTTGATATTTTCCCATTTTTCGTTCGGCCAAAAATGGACCTTCTATTGGTTGGGTTTGTCGGCTTATCTTTTCTATATATAGCTACACCACCTTATGCAATATTTATTCGAAAATATAGCCTTTTAAGTTTAGCAATCTTTCCACTGTCTGCCATTCTGCCACAATTCGCTGCTTTCTCAGAATGTATGTTGGCTTAGGCACTCCTATTCAGCTCCTCCCACGGAGGCCACAATATTGTTTTATGGGAGAGGTCACTAGTGACATAATTAAGCGCTTGGTGAAGAAGTGCGACCACCTTTTCTTAGTTGCATTCAGGTGGGTAGTTGGCCAAGACTTCATTAATGATGAGAACTAGCTCCAAAGTAACTACAATGTTCTTTCCTACCTCATGGCCTCATAGCTCAACCTGAATGTGGCCAAACCCCTAATAATTGAATTATGCCACCAGATGTTCAACCTTGTGCTGATGGAAGGGCTTGGTGAGATAGTGCAAGTGGCCATCCCTGGCATTGGTATCCCGAGCACCATGGATCTTCGTAGGCACATAGACTTTGGGATAGACATACCCTAGTTGCCCTTTCTTTCTAACTTTTGCACCATGGACCTTGAGATGCACCGCTGCTCTTCTCAACCAACGGCCACATACTTGTTGCAAGATTACAAAGTGGAGCGCATTCTAGGGCTCTCCTGGAGGAAGCACTTTGAGTTTCTAGTGTAGAGCCGTGGGGAGTAGGCCTTTGGTCTACGTCGTGTGGAGCCCATGCATGTTGTGTGTTTAGCCCCTTTTTGTGCCCTGACAAACAAGAAGAAGAAGAAGAAGAAGAAGCCAACGATGAGCCCTTACAACTTCCTAGACAACAGTTGGAGGCTTTTCTTTACTATTTTTTGCACGTTGCCTCCTTTTTGCATCTTTGGCTCTATAACTCTTTTCGGGTTTGCTCGAGAGAGCCTCATGTTTAAATATGAGCCTCGGGCTTTGTATTACATTGTACATTTTTTATGAATATAATATAATACAAAATTTTGCTTCTATGTTATTCTCATTGGCTTATTCTCAAAATTTAGAACGTATTTACAAAAAAAATTACTTATGGTACATAACTGTTAAAATTTTTAAAGAATTGTGTATTATAATGGAATAACTTCAGATAAATACCATTCACAAGTATATTTAAATTTTTTCCTTCCATTTCTTCAAGTTCGTATGCATTCTTTTCCTTGCATGCGCTAATTCGAAAGGGTCCCTTCCATAGCACTTCAAATTTTGTGTGTTGCCCTGGTTTTGTAGTACGTTCATCATATTTTAGCATTAGGCTCCCCTCTCTAAATTCTAGGTTAGAGGCCTTTTTTTCAAACCATCTCTTTACTATCTATTAGCAGTTGATCATGGCTCCAAAAGCTTTCTCTTTGTCTTCCTCCAGTTTGAGGAGTTTCACTAACCGTACTTCCATTCCACCACTTTCTTCAATTTCCAAGGCTTTCAGTAGTTGTAAGGCAAGAATTTCTATGGAAATAGGTAACACTACCTCTTTTCCATACACTAGTTCATATGGGGAGGTCTTCAAAATTTTCTTGGGAGTAATTCGATCTGCCCACAGAGCAGCTCACAAGTGCTTGTGCCAATCCCTTTGTTGTTCCAACCCAATATGCTTGATTAACCTAATTAGGTTTTTATTTTTTGACACTACTAACCCATTTCCTTGTGGGTACTAATTTGATGAAGTTTTAAGGAAAATACCATGTCTAAAAGAAAAATCTAACATCCCTGAACCCACAAAATCTCGAGCATTATCGGATATGATGGTCTTGGGTGGGGCAAATCTGGTTACCAACTCTTCAAGGAAATTGACAATTTCCCCCTCTAAGGCAATTTTTATGGCTACAACCTTCATCCACCTTGTGAAGTAGTCGGTCATCATGAGAATCCACTTGTGTCCGGTGCTAGAAATAGGATTTATCATTCTGCTAAAATACAAACCCCATTGAGCAAAGGGTTCTTTGGTTACAATTGGGCTCAGGGGCAAAGCGACATTCTTACTTTTTCCAACAAAAAATTGGCACTGAGTACACTTTTGCACCAGATGATGTGCTTCAAAAAATATAGAGGGCCAATAATATTGTGCTCGCATCATCTTTAAAGTGGTAGTTTTGAGGTAGAAATGTCCACCCTCAGGACTCTGATGGAATTCATTGAGAACTCTTTCTACCTGTAGCTTGTCTAAACATCGGAGCAATACACCATCATAATTTCTCTTGAATAATACACCTTCAATTAACACATACCTATTGCCTTGCAATCAGTAGTACCATCTTTTATGGGATGAAAGGCTAGTCGGGTAGTACCCCTTTTGCATATACTATGTCCTATCAGCCACCCAGGATTTGTCGAACTCGAATTGGTTCGAGTAGACCCAATCAATCTCTTTTTCAGCTATGGAACTTGATTCCTATGCAATGTATTCACATAGACCTCTTCTACAAACCAGCTTGGTTGGTCTAATGTCCACATCATACTCTAGGATCTTGGTGATCTAATTTTCCCTCTTTTCTGTTATCTCACCTTCTGTGCTATATTTCTGCACACTAGGATGCACAACAAGAATAGTGATCTTATTGGCTAACACCAAGTGTTACAACTTCTTTAAGCTATTAACAATGGAAAAATCCTGATTTTCTACAAGATTATACCTCACTTTGCCTTTAAGGGTCATTGAGTGGAGTGCAATAGGATTCTCTCCATTATCTGCTTCATACTTTTGAGTGAGCACCGAAGCTATGCTATGTTGGCCACTGTACACATAGAGTATAAAGTCTTTAGAAAAGTTGGGGTTAGCCAATACTAGAGTAGCAAAGATGGCCATCTTTATCTGCTCAAAAGCTACCATGCCTTTGGGGGTCCATTTGAAAATTAGGTTCTTCTTAAGCATTAGCATGATAAGTCTCACAATGCTTGCAAAATCTAATATGAACCTACTGACAAAGTTGATCTTCCCCAGAAAAGATTTCAGTCCCTTTTGATTCACTAGCAGAGGTAATTCCATTATGGATATAACCCTTTTGGGGTCTATTGCTATTCCCTCCTTAGATACTATAAAACCAAGTAATTTACCTTGAGGTACTCTGAAAACATATTTTTTGGGATTCAAAGAAATCCTGAATTGTTGGAATTTCTAGAAAACCTTCTCTATATGATCAAAGTGATCATCTTTTCATTTTGAAAATATTGTTAGGTCATCCAGATATATTAAGATAATCAGGTTGATTAATCCCTTGAAAGCAATATCCATTTCCTGTTGAAAGGTCACACCAACATTTGAAAGTCTAAACGACATTTTTGAGTATGCAAATGTTCCCCACTTAGTGGTAAATGTTGTCTTATGTTGGTCAACTTCATTCACATATATTTGGTTATAGCCTGAGAAATGATCCAGTAATGAAAAAATTTCTGATTTGGCCACAGTCTACAGGATCTGCTCCATCAATGGCAAGGGATAATGGTCTTTTAGTGAGGCTTTATTGAAATCGCAGAAATCAACACAGCCTAATATTGCCATTCTTTTTTTGGACTGGTACCATATTTGACACCTAGGTGGAATGCTTGATCAAGTATATGATTCTTGACTTGACCAATTTGGTGAACTCATGTGCCATCAATGCTTCGACCTTTAGGTTAACTGGCCTTTATTTTTTTCAGATGGGTTTGGATCCTTTTGCCAAGTCAATGGTATGTTGAATTATACTTGGGTCATACCCTCTAAGGTCATCGTAGGTCTAGGAAATAAATCCATCATATTTGAGACATAGATCCTTCAGTCTCTTCTTATCCTTTGGGGAACTTCCCTTCTAACCTTTAACTTTCTACCACTTCTTACATCAAGCTCCTCATAGTCCCTAGCATCCATAGTGAGCCTCTACTTTTTGTTTCTTACATCTTCACAATCAAAGAGATTCTCAAGGGAAATTAATCCTTGAGGAAGCTCGTTCCCTTTTAACTCGATGACCTTCTCTTTAGGAAATTCTGCTCCTAGTGGTGAATAGTCAGAAGTTCTTGATTTTTGTATGAAGGCAGCAATCTAAATGTCATCATCAAAAACTTGCCAGTTTTGATCGTTGTCAGGAATTGAAGGTCAGACGATGACTTGCACTGCATTCTTCTTGGTTGAATTAGAAATTAGTTCAAATTGCGAACTGACAGAAGCCATCTGATCAATGAAACTAGTTTGAGATCAAGGAATAACTTGTATGTTAACAGCTTCAAAGCTCTCAATCAGGTGCCAAATCTGATGTTTGTATGACTTCATACTCATTTTTTTTGTAGTCTCTTTCCTACAGACCTTGCTCACCACTAACTTTGAATCTCTGAGAGCTTGTACTCTCTTTATACCCATTCATTCTGCAAGGATCAGACTATGGACCAAGGCCTCATATTCGGCGTCATTATTTGAGCATGAGAACTAAAAATGGTAAGCTATAAGGATCTTCAATCCTATTAGACACACTAGTCATAAATCTACTCCAAAGCCAACTTTGCATTTGGCACCATCAAAATATAAGGTCCATAGATGATTATCACTCAGATAATCATATTCCTCCCAATCCTTCATTAATTTCAAAAATACTTGATTATCATCGAAAATCACATAGGTTCCTATCCCTGTTGCATGAAAGTTGTTGAATGGGTCAAAGTCATTGAATTGGTTGATTAGCACCTCTTCTTCGAGAGTTTGATCACTTGTGTCTTCTTCATCTTCCGGCATCTCTACACAATACCTTTCCTAGTGAGAGATGGAGGTATGTGCCACTTCAAAGCATAGGACTGCATTTTCTGTAATGTGTTTGGGATGTAAAGATTCAAATAGAATCTTCATCTTCACCCTGTGCTTGGTTCTCAATATCAGGTGGGACCAGTCAAGCGCTAAGTATCTGCCAAGATTTGTAGTGAAATCTCTTGAAAGACACGTTCTAAAGACTGGGGGAATTTCTATCACTACTATTTCTTGTGTGACTATATGGCTTGGACATGAGAAGAGGGTCAGAGATAGATCTTTTATCTAACCAACGGTTGGAACCTTCTTCCTATCTAATTGCATGCTTCCTTTCTTAAGGGGCTCATATTTAAGTTTCAGAGCATCGACCACTTGTTTTGGCATGATAGTTGTGCTAGCCCCTGAATCAATCATGTTATTATGCAAAAGCTTATCTCCCACAATAAGTGTTAAAAAGAAAGGCATGGGCTTTGGCTTGCTTACCTCTTTCTCTTTTGCATTTCTCACATCGTTCACATAAGCTGCTTCTTTTAGAGCTTGAGGGGCTAATGTGGATCCTTTGTCTCTGCTTTGACCGCATGACAAAGTAGCGTTTGTCTGCGACATCTATTTTTCTTTCTTTAAATCTTCCCGAAGCAACATCTTTTGTTCGGGGATAGATATGGTGTCCCATAGAGATACATTGGCAAGCACCTTCTTCAATTGCTCCACCACATTGAGCATTCTGATTGGTTGGATCTTGGGCTTGAACAGTGGTATTTCTCTTGTTTTCAGAAGAAAATGTTTTTTCATGACTGGGCGTGGTGTCTTGTTAATCTCCTTCTCTCGAAACGGTAGATTATACAGCTACGGAGTAGGTCAGATGTTGAGAAATGGAGCCTAGTTTACTTGTAGTGGTGGTTGACCTGGTTGAGGACGTGGCAGAGCTTGTTGCACATATTCTCCCATGGGCCTTCTTTTGGCTCTTGTGTTCTAATTTGACTATACTTGTGGAGCACTAGTTGTCAGAGCTTCATTTACAAACACTACATCTTCCTCCATCCATGAAAATAGCACTTGGTCAAGCACAATATCTAGCTCTTGCTCCAGGGACATTCATTGCATTTTTGCTTTGAAATAGGCATTTTCCATTTTGGAGGACTCATATTCATTCGCATTTAGGAGCATTCTCTTGCTTCTCTGCTCCACTATCTTCTGTTGCATATTCCCCCTTGGAAAATTTTAGGGCATATGACTATCATTGCATGGGAAGCACCATATATTCTCGTCTTCCACCAAATTGTTCTGGCCTAGAATTAACTCTTTACCCGGGCTATCTTTGACTGTCTGTAGCGGCATGGTGACTAGAACTATCTAGTTTGCAGATGCCATTTGTTGACCTCCTCCTCTGGAGGGTCCTTGGTATGTATTTTGATGGTAATACAACCTTCCTCTACCATAGGCTTGTGTAGTCTTCTTTGGAGGTGTTGCTTGTTGTCACTTGATAATAACCAACTCATTAGCAAAATCCTGCATGAGACTCTTCATGTCATTGATGTCTGCTCCAATAGAGGAAGAGCCTAACGTGCTTGTCTAGGTGGAAGGGTACACGTACATAGACTACGGTGTAGCCAATGTTAATTGTGTAGCAGAAGTGCTTGGAGTAGCTTCTTCTCAAAGATCACCAGAGATTTCTGCAAATACAAGTATCAGAGGTCATGGCGAAAGCTTCCCGGCATCAATTAGACTATTTTTTGTGTGCATAGCCAACTCATATGTTGCGGGCAAGATATCCCCTCCCATGGACGTTATCATTACTGGGATGTCTAAATTGAGAGCTTTCAAATAGAACATGAATGCCATCATAGCCTAGGGTCGAGCAGTCACAGGGATCCTTTGCCAGGTCTTGTGAAACCTACTGTTGAAATTGCTCATGGCCTCTTGCGGAGCTCTCTTGATGGTGATTAGTTGTTGTAGCAACAAAGAATGGTCTCCTTTCTCTAAAAAGAGTTTGAACAACCTTTCTCTGAGCTGATCCAAGGAGATGATAGAGCCTGAGGCCAAAGATCGATACCAATCTTGGGCCTTTCCTTTGAAAAAGGTAGCTAACAACCTTAAGGCAATGTTCTCCTCCACTATATTATGTACCCTACAAACCTTTTCTATGTCTTGAAGGTGTTCGGAGGGGGTTGTGATGTCTTCTCCAGAAAATTTTGGAATAGCCTTGAGGGTGTTAACGGGTATGGCAAGCCATACATCTAGGGGTGTGGGTGGTCGTAGTGGACTACCACTATCCCAAGTTAAAAAATTTCTAGGAGCAAGGGCAGCTACATGAGCCATGGAGAAAAGATTCCTATGAATCTGGTATACAAGTATTCTGATTTGGAAGGTTGAGCCTTCAGGTGGAGTAGATAAGGCTCTGGATATTGGGCTCTTACTTCTTACTCTATTGCTCATTATAGGTGATATAGAGTTTGTAAGTATCCTTCTCCTAGGTACCAAGGTAGGTAACTCAGAGTACTAGAAATGGTCTCTTGAAGATGCTCTTTTTTGGACTCTGGGCATGAAACCTCCAATTTCTTTCCTTAGCTTGATTTCAAGAAATATTTATGACTTCTAATCAGGCGTTTGGAGAACTTTGGATCCCATCGGGCATGCCAGAAAAAGAACTGTTGATCATCAAAGCTTACGCCTCTCCGACAGTCTTATGGGAAATTCAATGAGTGGGGGGACTGATTTGTGCCTCACTGAATACCTCTAGGATTTTTATAAAAATTTGACTCTTCTTTGGGTTTTGGAGAAAAGGGTAGAAGGAAATGTAAACACAAAACATAAAAATGGTGATGCACCAAATATTTTACAACATTTCAAACCTAATCATTCCTATGAGTGATATAATTAGACACAGAACGCCACAACCCTTCATTGTTGGAAAGAGAATGAACAACAAAAGCTAACAACAAGCACAGTGCAAACTTTCAAATCTTTCTACGGGTAGTGTTCATTAAGGTCCGATCAAGCATAAATATTTCTAAGGGTAATAGAAAAACATTCAAAAATTGCATAAACTCTCTCTCCTAATACAACAAATATAACAAAACAACAACCCTTCAGAAAAATAGAGAATTCCACTAACATAATCTAGTTTTCAGAAGTTATTATTCTACCATACAAGCATACAGCATGGAAATCAACAGATTAAACTATTTGAATTCATCTTGCTAGACACAGTGTTTCATTCAGAACGAAAGCATAAAAAAAGAAAGCTTGATAAAGGCCATACATGCATAGTTTCAAAGACTTATTCTCAATAATTCATGCTTTAAATATCAAATGAACTTTGAAACAAAGGTCGGATTCCAATCCAACAACAGTTTCAGTATAAAATGATATAACATGCCAGAGAAAATTAGTTCTAAAACTTTTACTTCTGAAAATAGTTCTATAGCCTGAGAAAACTAAAGAAACTTTTCCTCAGCAAAGGAAACTGAAACCTAGAATCCAACCCTTCATTTTTTTGCTGCCTCTCATTTATAGTTGTAGAAAGAGGAAACTGCTACCACAACACAAAATTAATTGTTTCCAGATGTTGGCATTTGATAGCACACAATTTGATCGTAGATCTTTAGGTAGGTCACAACAATTTTTTCTCATCAATTCTCAACTGCTGCATTAATGCTCTCTAGATATTTAGCAAAGATAGTTGTCTGTAAATGATCAAATCCTAGAAAAAATATCCTGGAAAAAGGTCCAGTTGACCATTCATGCCATCCAACGACACCGACTCAAAGCTTCCATCCCACAAACCAAGAAAAGAAAAAGGCCAGCAAGCTTTGACAAGCTCCCAAAAGATATCACTTCATAAGAAGCACAATCTTCCCGTAGCGAAGAGATGATGTGTTGAGCAAACAAAAACTCTCGAGCTCATGAATATATCTCTTTAAGAAAATATCTGATGAGTTGACACGTTTCCCAACTCTCTCCCAAAAGGAAGGTGAAAAATGAAATTTGTCCAACCACCATGTGGCGTATTGTGCACCTTTCTGACAACTTTACTCAAGCATGGGCGCATCTGAAGCTGAAAACGTACACAAGCCAAAAATTAAAATGATCAAGGAAAAAATGCTTCATAGTTTCAATAATAGAGAACATTTACATTGAAATAAATATATTAAGGATCTTAGGACCATCATAGAGGTAGATTTATCTTATTGAATTGGAAAGATTAATAAGGTGTCATCAAATAGGGCATTGAACTTATCAGATCTCTATTGCTTTTCCTTAAAATGGTTGTCATCTCTTTGAACAACTCTGTGCATTATGATTTTGACTGTCCCTTCACAAAATAATGTCCCTTTCTCTTCCTTTAATTCTACAGTCCATTTTTCTGGACCAGTGTCGTTAAAGGAAACCTTTTCCACAGCCATAATTTGTACAAAAGAAAAGTTTATTTTGCTTCAGGTGAACAGACAAAAAATTCTAAGAGGAAAGTATTCAAGAACAACAAAAGTATTTGGTGATGCTATTATCAAAACTGAAGCAATTTATGCTTTCCCTTTCTTTAACAAAAAAATGCATTGTATGCTTCACGGGGATGATCGTCAAAGTCATGACATTTAGGCACAAGATTCATAACTAGTGAACAACTATATTCACAAGAATATGTAAATAATTTTATGAAATTTTATGCTAATGATAAGCTCAAATACATCAAGAGAAAACAACTCCAATATTTTGAGAGACTCCCTTTACTATGAGTGACAAGAAACCATTCAATAACCCTGGGAAGATTAAGCAACCCCTTCACAAGATGTCAGTGAAAAATATTTGATAGAGGCATCATATAACATCAACAAACTTGCAAAAAGGGATCCCTAGCATCATTTGTTCACATTCCCCATTGAAGATTTTAAATGGTTATCCATTTAAAGGATTTTTGAAAAAAATAAAATATGCTAATAATAACAACCCTTAAGTGCAGTGAAATTTCCATTTCAATATCATAATACATTTGGGACACAAGTTGCGGGATGGAAAACACATAAGGTTGTCACTCGCTTCTCAATTCTTGTTCAATGACAACACTTTCATATTTTATAACACTTACTTGCAACAAACATTCCCTTTCAATATCATAATATGTTTGGAACAAAAAATGCACAAAAAGTTGCAAGATGGTAAACAATGTTTTCAAATGTTTTCAAATTTCATCTAAGATAAATAATTTGCATCACACAGTCAAATGTAAAAATATTTCCAGTCAATATTATAGATTTTGAAGAAAATTACAAGCCACATTTAATAGTGTTAACACTAAGAACTACATCAACCATTTATGAATAGGTATAATTTTTGCGTTCTCAGCATCCGGAAGGATTTCACACACTCTGATTGTCAAGGTGGAATTTACAGCATACAACATAGGCACCCCATAATATGCATGTATGATCTTGAATGATGGTCTGACACAGTGGATCTTGAACCTAACAATGTGGTTGAATTTGAACACAACCAGCAACCATTCCTCCATAGGACCTAGGTGACTACTAATTAGAGATTCCCCCTTAAGCAATCTCATAAACCTCTTGCTCAACTCATTCGTAAGATTGTGCTTGTGTATGATTATTGTTGGTTGAATGCATACCTTCCAAATGTATCCATCTAGGAAAAGGTTTTGAATTTCTCGATAAAGAGACATTAGCCAATCACATAAATTTACAATCTCTATTTCTAGATTGTAATATTGAACATCCATGCCCATTTGTTCCCATACACCAAAGACACAGTTAAAGAAGTGAGCATAATTATGATAGTTGAAATCAATGTGGTTTGGCCCTTTTCTATTAGTTCTCCTTAACATCTTTTCCCGCAACCTATATGGGAGACTCAATTCCTCAATGTGAGCAATAATATTGCATGGAAGATATGGGTGGTAGTTGGTCAACCAACTAGACACCCATGCTCGTGAACTATGTGACATCTTCTATACAACTGGAGCAGTAGGTAGTGAAATACTTGGAATGAAAGACAAAACAACTTTTTCAGAAGGTATAACTACATTCTCTAATTAGAAAGAAACTCTCAATGCTGACCAAAAAGCACCTGCAAAGCTACATAGCAGTATTCAAATTGTGTGCATGTGCAATACGTGCAGATAAAGTGACAATATGGGACAGTGTGTTTTCCAACAGTGCAAATAATGTGAAAAATAAGTGAGGAAAGTGGAAGATATAGATAATGTTTTGACTGAAGAGATTCTACTTGTTATTTAGAACTTAAGGAAGCAACATGTGTAGTATGTCCAATGGGAAAATGGCAATGCACTACTAGAGCAGCAAGTTGTAAAATGCCTGAAATTAAAGAGAAAACAACTTATTGAGAAGATACAACTACATTGTATAATTAGAAATACACTCTCAATGCTGACCAAAAAGCAGTTGCAAATCTACATAAGAGTATTAAAATGGTGTGCATGTGAAATATGTGCAGATAAAGTGAGAAAATGGGACAGTGTGTTTTCCAACAGTGTAAATAATGTGAGCATTTTTTTTTGTGCAATGGACAAATGGCAATGCAGGAGTGCACCAGAATGTACTACAAATCGTGAAATGAAAAAGGGATGTGCAATGAAAACACTAAAAAAGAAGTGAGCAAAGTGGAAGATAAAGATAATGTTTTGACTGAAGAGATTCTACCTGTTCTTTGGAACTTAACGAAGCAGCATGTGCAGTATCTCCAATGGGCATATGGCAATGCACGACTGGAGCAGCAGGAACTAAAATGCCTGAAATGAAAGACAACAAAAATTTTAGAAGATACAACTGCATTATCTAATTAGAAAGACACTTTCAATGGTGACCAAAAAGCGGTTGCAAAGCTATTGTATTGAAACAAAGGAACATGTGAACAACTTCTCAGAAGAACTTTATGTAATGAAGATACAACTGCATTCTCTATTTAGAAAGACACTCTGAATGTTGGCTTCATTACATTCTTCGATTGTACGAAACATTACCATTTTCATGATGAAATAGCTGATAGGGGATAGTGTGTTTTCCAACATGGAAAATAATGTGAGCATTTTATTTGTTGAAATCAGATGAAGGCATAAAGGACATTTCAATTGTAGGAAACAGTTGCTCAAAAAATTCACAGCAAAAAAAAAACTTTTCATAACGAACTAACTGTGTACGGATAATGTGTTTTCCAACAGAGCAAACAATGTGACCAATTTATTTGGTCAAAGTAGATGAAGAGTGTGAAATGCCATTTTCACTGTAGCAAAGAGGTTTTCAAAAAAATGAAAGTGGTCTTCATAATGATCTCAGAGGTAATGAAACAAAACTTTTTGTAAGGAATAAACTGACATGGGACAGTGTGTTTTCCAGCTGTGCAAACACTATGACCATTTTATTTGTTCCAATCAGATTGAGAATGTGAAATGGATTTTTTTACTATAGAAAACAATTGCTCAAAAAATTGAAAGTGGACTTGATTACAGTCTTCGTCGTAACAAAACAAAACTTTTCATAATGAACTAACTGACATTTGGACTATGCGTTTTCCAACAACAAATAATGTGAGCATTTTATATGTTCCAATCAGATGAAGAAAGTTATATGGAATTTTGATTGTACCAAAATATTGTGAAAGTGGACTTCATAACATTCTTGGTCGCAACAATACAAAAAACATTTCAAAACAAACTAACTAACATGGGACAATGTGTTTTCCAACACTACAAATAATGTGAGCTTTTTTTTTGCATAATGGACATATGGAAACACATAAGTGGAGCAGGATGTACTAGAATGCCTGGAATGGAGAAGGGAATTTCTATGAGAAAAATTGAAAAGAAGCGAGCAATGTGAAAGAGATAGATAATTTTTTGACTGAACAGATTCTTCTTGCTCTTCACAGATTGAGGAAGGACCGTGTGCACTATGCTTACCTACAGATGAAGGTTCACTGAAGTATGCTTGTGCAATCCTTAGTAACTCTTGAAGAAGTAGTAGAGTGAATGCACGTTGGTCGACATCAACCTATCACCATAGCCAAATTTTAATAAGGAAGCATGGTATTGCATAATGTCATACCAAAAATTGGACTTACCTATGCATAGGTATTAAATTGGAACCATACCTTCCATTGGGTTTACACTTGTAAAAGATAGTAGTTGGCGAGGACTCCTTTCCCCAGATTGGAATGCTGAAGCAAATAAAAAAAGGCCAAAAAAGAAATCATAAATTTTATGACGTGGTAGAAGCATATACTGTAAAAAGAAATCTGCAATACCATTTCCTATTACAATATAGAAATTGAAATGGGTTTTCTAATAGTCACCCGTATTAGATGTTGTATCCTCTTCCACACCCATAGTAGTTGTGCTTGAAGTCTCACATTGCATATTGACATTCACATTCAAGCTATTGTTCATGGAGAAGGGAAAGGAGTCATACAGAGGAGTTTGGTGATCTAACTGTTCTGAGCATGCTTCGTAAGACGAGATGCACGTTGATGACAATCCCTTCTTGCACTAAACCATGGATGCATGTTAACAGTGCTAGTTGCAACTTCATCAAGATTAGGAAGGAATTCAAATGAAAATACATTTGATTGTTGTAGGTTCTATAGAAACCTCTCAATTCACTGTGTATGATTACACCTATTGTAGATGTTGTGGTGGTGTATGCATCACTTTGTTCAATATTTTGTTTGTTTCATTCCAAATAGACATTTTCAGCACATGTTCATCATATGCATGAGTGGTAGAAGGATATTTTGTAGGGGTGAGAAGATTAGGGATTTTTTCTTTGATGCCCCCCTGTGACAATGTCTCGTTCAAATCTATCCCTCTATCAATTGGTTGACCTCCCTCGACTAAATGACCACATAGAAGAAACTTGTATTAGGCAGTAGAAAATGTAAAACACAATTGACTCCCATAAAGTAATGCAATTCAAATTGAAATTCACTTACCGTGGACCACCCCTTCAATGGTAGATGATGTTTTAATCAAGTTAGCAACCTCCAAGACATGTTTCCAAGTGTTCCCCTACAAACTCGAAGGGCATTCACAAACAAAAAGGTGCTCCCCAAATTTTTGAACAAGGTAGTGGTCATACCTACTTTGACTTTTCACCTAGTACCATTCAGGATGTGTTTCATCAGGAACACAATGATCATCTATAATTTCCTTGGCCCACTCTAAACTAGATAGCATATTTAAAAACGTATAGTTCGTCAAAAAACCATATTGCTGCAACTTTTCCTTTTGCCTATAGAATGGTTTGATTTTATACAAAAGTTTGTAATACAAATAGTCAATTCTCCTAGTGCATTTTTTATAACGATCACACAAGTACTGAGTTTTGAGTGCGCAATAGTATGACTCAATGGCTGCATTTGTATCCTGGTTGGCATGTGGGAATAGTCTACAATTTTTTTCCCACATGGATGTGAAAAAAAATCCAATAGTCAAGTAAACCACAACATATTAGAGGTAATGTCAAAGAATGTGAATGGTGAAAATCCTACGAGGTGATAGAAATTGTCAACTCACTAATTTGACCTTCTCCTTTGTACTAGGTCTTGTTGAAGTACTCTAAAAATTGGGGCTGATCATTGAACTCCTCAAAGAAAGAGTTCAATAGCTGAGTGATGCTATCTTCGCTATCACTGATTGCCATCATGATCGTGCCAAGTTTGTGGAAGATGTTCATTGCCCTTTCTTTGGTTGCATACTTATATACATTCTTCAGCCAAGCCCTTTTAACATGCCAAATGAATAGAAGCACATGGCATTAAAAGACATCCCTAATAGACAATACAAATGATATTTTTTACCACTCATCTGCATGACAAAGTGGCATTGAAAATAAATAGAAAATGAGAAAGGTACGCAAATTAACAAAGAGATGCACATACTGTATGGCTGGGATTTCTGCAATCACATCATCACTCAAAAATGCATTGATTCTCCAATCGGGTTTGGCTCTTCTTCCACGGGCATGCAATATGTGTAGCCACGCAAAGATGTCCTCAATCTTGTTTCATGCGGAGACTACCCATGCAATGGGCACACCACTCTATTGCTCATTGAAAATGAGAAAAGTATACAATGGAAACTATAGACATAACAACTCAACATGAGCATTGTTAGGTTTATATCTAGCAAGATCATTGAAAAGATGAAGAACTATTTGTCAATGTTTGTAAGGCCTCACTCCATATTTGTTAGTAGAAAACATGAAATCCATCAAGATGACTGAATTGTGTGAGTGGCTAACCATCCTATCTGACATCCATGGAGTCTGAACACTGATAATGAAAGGTGTATCATTCCCATGGGGCCATTGAAAGTAGAAGAAGTTTTCAAATTCTTGTCCATTCCACATCATGATACTTTTTGAATCGACTCTATGTTTCTGTGCATGAATAGAACGCACCTTTCGCCAGGCATTCATTACATCCTTTCTTGTAAGGAATTGATCTCTCTTTGGCATCATGCCACATATGACAGGATCGTTGATGTGTCTATCCATTATTGCATTGACACTGATGTCCATGAGCATAAGGATTTCAATATAGCTTTTGCACTCTACGGATAGATTAGCGGAAAAAATAGAATGCCTATCTCCACTTGTGTCGTTAATGCCATGAAAAAATTCACCATTTTTATCTATGTGGAACATTTCTTTGTAGATGATATAGGAAACATCAGGTCTTCCATTCATAACCTTAACCATGAAGTGGCATTAACAACCTCGTATCTATATAAACATCTTCTGTTGTTTCCTCTTTGGTGGAGGTTGGTCTCTGAGGTTTGTAGGACCGTATTGACACCAATAACTGTGAAGAAGGCATCAACTCATCATATTGAAGCAAGAGAGATTAAAATAGCATTGGACCATACAAATGAATGTTCAAAGATATAAACCTATGATACCAAATTATTTTTCCATAATTTCTTTCATTGAGGGGATGCATGGTGGTAGGTTGTGTTTTTTTCTTGTCTAGAAATTTAGTTTCAAAACCTTCAACAGACATTTCACCGCGAATGAAATCATCAAGTCTCCTAAGAGGAATTATTGTGACAAGGTCAGGGACCCCATCCTTCTTGATGGAAATAGGAGTCCATTGCAAATCGGAAGAGGAAAAAGGAGAGCCTCCATCTCGTACATCTTGCACATCCAATTTTTCTTGCTTCTTCTATTTCAAACCTCTCCCCATTCTAGGAAAGGATTGAATTGGATGAATATTTAAAATTCTAGTGTGGATTGTGTCAAGAAAAAGAAAGAAATCATTCATTGAACGTAAATAAAATGTGCTTGCATTGATGTCACCCACATGAAACCAATAGGAGGTTGCTAGCTTCAACTAAGGAAAATTAAAGTTGATAGATTGAATCAAGTTATGCATAAAATATAACACAAACACGGGTTGGAAATCGAACTGTCTATCTCGACATACAAGTGGACATAGACAATGGCAACAAAAAATGACAACCAAAACATTTGATGACAACCTTGTATGTAAAAAAAAAAGTGCATCCATTACTGCCAACAATGCCAAAATGATAACATGTATGTTGTGTCTGTTGACAAAAAAATGAATGAGCAATAGTGAGAATGAGAAAAGGTAGAAAGGTGTAAAATTTCTGATCAACCATGATGTAAGCTAATGTAGGTTGGAGAATACAACGTGTAGATGGACCTCTATGCTGACATAAAGACCGCAAGTAAATTTGCAACCCCTCATGTAAATATAACAAAGATTTTAGAGTATATGGGGTGTACAAACCTCTTTTACCTGAGGAGGCATGTTGTGATATTTATCCTTCCATTTGGCATGACTTAACATGAGGAGAAAAAGAACGCCTAATAATTCATGAAATAAACAAGTGAAGGTTGAGCCAGGTGATGAGTGGTTCAACCTACAATTTCATATATGGCGTATGAGTGTAATGTGCATAACAATATGTAATTACTTATACCATTGCAACAACAAATTTATTATCATGGGAATATATGTCGGTTGTGATCCGTGTGTATGTGTTAAAGGAGAGTAAGGGTTAGAGGGAAACCAAAACCTTTGATGAAAACCTTGTATGTAAAATAAAAAGTGCATCCATTGCTACCAGCAACACCAAAATGATAACATGTTTGTTGCATCTGTTGAAAAAAACATGAATTAGTAATGGAGAGAATGAGGAAAGGTATAAAGGTGTAAAAAATTTTATCAACCATGATGTCAGCCAATGCAGGTTGGAAAACACATCCTATAGATGAACCTCCATGCTGACATAAAGACCGCTTGAGTAAATTCGCAACCCTGCATGTAAATATAACAAAGATTTCAGAGTATATGGGGTGTACAAAACTCTTTTACTTGAGGATGCATGTTGTGATATTCAGCCTTCCATTTGGCATGGCTTAACATGAGTAGAAAAATCACATCTAGCAATTAATGAAATAAACAAGTGAAGGTTGAACCACATGATGAGTGGTTCAACCTACAACTTTTTATGTGGCGTAGGAGTGTAATGTGCATAAGAGTATGTAATTACTTATACAATTGCAACAACAGATGTATTATCTTGGGAAGAGATGTTAGTTGTGGTGTGTGTGTATGTTTCAAAGGAGAGGAAGGGTTAGAGGGCAACCAAAACCTTTGATGACAACCTTGTATGAAAAAAAAAGTGCATCCATTATTGCCAGCAACGCCAAAATGATAACATGTTTGTTGCATCTGTTGAAAAAAAGATGAATCAATAATGGAGAGAATGAGGAAAGGAAGAAAGGTGTAAAATGTCCTATCAACCATGATGTAAGCCATTGTAGGTTGTAAAACAAAATGTGTAAATGAACTTCCATGCAGACATAAAGACCGCAAGTAAATTCGCAACCCCACATGTAAATATAACAAAGATTTTAGAGTATATGGGGTGTACAAACCTCTTTTATCTGAGGAGGAATGTTGTGATATTCAGCCTTCCATTTGGCATGATTTAACATGAGGAGGAAAATCACATTTGTAAATTCATGAAATAAACAAGTGAAGGTTGAACCACATGATGAGTGGTTCAAGCTGCAACTTTGTATGTGGCGTAGGAGTGTAACATGCATAATAGTATGTAATTACTTCTACAATTGCAACAACAGATGTATTATTTTGGGAAGATATGTTGGTTGTGGTGCGTGTGTATGTTTTAAAGGAGAGGAAGGGTTAGAGGGCAACCAAAACCTTTGCTGACAACCTTGTATGTAAAAAAGAAAGTGCTTCCATTGCTGCCAGCAATGCCAAAATGATAACATGTTTGTTGCATCTGTTGAAAAAAATATGAATCAGTAATGGAGAGAATGAGGAAAGGCAGAAATGTGTAAATTGTCCTATCAACCATTATGTAAGCCAATTCATGTTGGAAAACACAGCGTGTAGATGAACCTCCAAGTGGACATAAATACTGCAAGTAAATTCAATGTGGGAAAACACTGTGAGTTGAGGAACCTGAGATCTTCTTAATACTTCAAGAGGAAGTGGGTACTAGAATGTATGAAATGAATAAGGAAAAATCCCTAAAAATACTTGAAAAGAAGCAAACCAAACTATATGAGATATATAATGTATTGACTCAAGAGATTCTTCCTACTCTTGAGACTTCAGTTGGGGAAGGAGCATTTAAAGTATGTGCAATGGGAAAATTCCAATGCAAAATTAGATGCAATAGGTACTAGAATGTATGAAATGACAAAGGAATTTGTTGTATAAATACTTGAAAAGAAGAAAACCATTATGAATGAGACAGATACTATATTGATTAAAGAGACTCAGTGTTGTTAAGAATTTTAGGAAGGTGCATGTGTAGTATCCACAATGGGCATATGGAAATGCAGAATTCGAGTAGCAAGTAGTAGAAAGTATGTAATAAAAAATAAAACTTCTCTAAAAACACTTGAAAAGAAGAAAACCAAAGTAAGATAGATAATGTATCAACTGGAAATATTGTTCTTTCACTTGACAACTTGATGAAGGAGCATCGTGTAGTATCTACAATGGGAAAATGCCAATGTAAAAGTTGATAAAGTCAATAAATTTTGTATTCCATATGAATTTATGCAAGAAAAGAAAGTGAGAGATGATGCTATAAGTGGAGTTGAATAAATGAAGTTAAAGATTCTTCAACTTAAGAATTCCATGGAACAAATGCAATTCAAAATAGATGATAATGAAAAGGAAAAAATAGATCTTAGAGAAGAAAAAGAGAATTAGTTGGCTGGAAACATGAAAACCCTATGTGAAAAGGTAGACAAGTTTTTTGAATAACTTATCAAACAGAAAACATTTGCATTCTCTAATTAGAAAGATACTATCAAAGCTAAGCAAAGAGCATCTGCAAAGCTATAGAAAAGTGTTGAAGACATTCAAAACTCTATCCAAAAGAATGGATGTTGTTGTCCTAAGGGCTGATGAGGAAGTAGTTGCTCCAAAGCTACAAATAAAAGATATGAAATAGAAGGTAGAAGCTCATGAAAATGAATTCCAAGGGGGTGATAAAAGGTAATAGCAATGGGGATGAGCAAAAATGTGTGACTGGTCAACTTCCAAATGCAAAAGCAATAGATGAAGCTATTGAAACTAAAGTAAAATAACATAAACACTACAATTAACCACTTGGAAAATAAATTAAAATTAAACAAAAATTTTAAATCATCAAAATAAAAGGAGTTTAATTAATGGTGTTGACACACAAGTGCAATATAAAAGAAATGAAGTTGAAAAAATAAACACAACAAACGAATGTGTGATTTTGAAGACATTCATACTGTTTTGTAACATTCCATGTTGCAACACCATAGATGTTAAGAAGCAAGCAACCCACCATGAGACAACCCTTTACATTTAAACAAGGAGATTAAAATAACTAAAACCCAACATTATGTTTTCCAAATTACAATTATTTTGTGCACCTTTTTTTCAATCATGTGAAATTTAAACACAACAATGGAATGTGTGATTTTGAAGACATTCATATTGTTTTGTAACATTCCATGTTGCAAAACCATAGGTGTTAAGAAACAAGCAACCCACCATGAGACAACCCTTTACATTTAAACAAGGAGATTCAAATAACTAAAACCCAACATTGTGTTTTCCAATTACAATTATTTTGTGCACTTATTTTTTCAATCATGTGAAATTTAAACACAACAATGGAATGTGTGATTTTAAAGACATTCATACTGTTTTGTAAAACTCCATGTTGCAAAACCATAGGTTTTAAGAAGCAATCAACCCACCATGAGACAACCCTTTACATTTAAACAAGGACATTCAAATAACTGAAACCCAACATTGTGTTTTCCAAATTACAATTATTTTGTGCACTTTTTTTTTTCCAATCATGCAAAATTTAAACACAACAATGGAATGTCTTATTTTGAACACATTCATACTATTTTGTAACATTCCATGTTGTAAAACCATAGGTGTTAAGAATCAAGCAACCCACCATGATACAACCCTTTACATTTAAACAAGGAGATTCAAATTGCAACACCCCACCAAAGAACCCCAGAGGACAACACAACAAACTACAATAGTGACAATTTTTTTTTTAAGTGCAATAACAAGGAATGCAAACTGTAACTAAACATAACATATAAGTTAAACTATGCCCTCTAAGGTTCAATGACTGCATTATGAACATACCTACTAAACAAGATCTAGACATACATCTTGGATTAACTAACAACAAGAGTTCCTTTTAAATCCATTGCATTAAATGAAAAACACATACACTTACATACATGACATCAGATACATAATCATTAAAGATCATATAATAAAAACCAAAGAGTACATATACAATATCCATTACATGGGAGTACATCATTACATTGTTACAAGCTTACATCAATTCTCCCTAGATACAATGAGAAGAATACATCAAAATTACATTACATGGTACAAATGAGATACAAGTTTGATACATAACATAAGCAATTGTCTCCTCGAACTGATACTAGATCTGGAACTTGTTACAAGTGGTACCTCCTTCACGCACATGAACAATAATGAGGGAAACCCAATGGAGGGAAAGGAACAATCCACCCAACCATGTGGAACCCTAAGGTCCCACTACATCATATAATCAAGAAGAAATAAGGCTAACACAAAACAGACTAAACATGGCTCCAACATAACATAGTACAACATGAACATCACATAGCAGAGACATCGCTTACAACATTAACTTCACAAGTCCAAAGGCACACATACAATAGAAGGAGAAAACAAAACAAGGGAATGGTAGATTACAGTAGGGAAGAGTGTCATGGCATGGTCCTGGCATGGGTTGTATGGCATACCTCTCAATAGGTCTCGGCTCCCATCTATGGTTGTCTAGCATACCTCTCACTAGGTCCCGGCCCTATAGGGTGACACATGTGGAACTAACAATCCTTTCATGAGGACAAGGAATTTGATCTTGCCAACGAGTCCTTTTCACCCCATCCTTAGCCTAAACAAGTACTACAGGAATGGGCGAGGAATCCATTATCTTGTTTATGTGAAAATTACCCATACCCCCAGTTCATTATTTAGGCTATCACTGAATTAAGAACTCTCCAATGGGTTATCCAGGTCACCACTTTGGGATTTGACCCCTATCGAAAGCCACTCCCCCTACTAGCAACTAGAAGACCCAACACATCAAACTAGGTAAAGTCATCTTGCACACTAAATGGAACCACAAGAAACACATATCCAGAGCAAGGCATGGACCATCTTGCTCACAAATCACAACCATAATAACAAGTCAATAGTGCAAGGCTAAAGACCCTCTTGTACACAATTCAAGGATAAAAATAAACCATTTTCAAAATGACATAATCATGAAACCAATACTCAAGCTATTTTCCCCAAGCCTCTAGAAGTCTCCCAAAAACCCCTTAACACAAATAACTTCTACTTTTGAATAATAACAATAGTACCCCAATTTCCAAAAATTAATACAATAACAAATGTTAACTCTCAAAAACTATATACATAAAGAATCTACATAACAACTAGTATAGAATATGAGAGAAAAAAAATATCATTTTAAAAGATCATCAAATTCATTTATTTAAACAATTTCCACAATTATCTAAATATGTATATATAATGAATCATTCTTCTTCCCATTTAATATTTCCAAATTTATTATCTAACATAATCATTTATTCATAGGAAAAACATACTTTTTCAAACATTTAAATATATACACAATTATTCTTGTACATATATAAACTTATACATATAAATATATATATATATATTTGAATACCATGACATTCTATATATACATCGATTCTCATATATCTGAATACCAATATAGAAACAGGTCTATCGATGTCCATTTTTAAAGCATATAAACCAATTACATAAAGAAAAATCAAATCATAAATAATTGAATGACATCCTTAATACAAACTCATAGAATTCTAACTAAATTTGTATTCATCATATATCATTCATAAAAATAGAAGCATCGAAGGCTAAACACATATCGTATTTTCATAGATATAAGAGGTAATGCAGCCAGTGAATCCAATCTTTTGATATATGCATTTTCATTGAATACAAGCAGCAAATACCACAGCTAAAATACATGCATTGAATTTAAAATCGATATGCAGTCAGCATTTAAAATCGATAAGCAGTCACAAAATATACTACATCACAAAATCATAGCATATTGTGTTAGAAGAAGACAACGAAATCCTCCACAAGCACAGAAAAGTGGCCAAGCTAGAGAGGGTGGCACAGGTTGGGAGAGGAAAATAGGCTACGATGGGTGGCTTCAAATGGCTAAAGGAACTTCCAAGCAAATGTAAAGTCTAAGCCATCAATATGGTTGGAGAAACATTAGAGAAAAATAAAATCGCACCAAACCGAAAAATTACAGGGGTTTGAAGTATTCAGTTGGGGAATACACTCAAAAGAAAATCAAAAATATACTTTAGTTCAATTCACCTATCATTAATTGAATCAAATGTATTCTTACACAAGGAAAGTGCGCCCAAAAAAAGGGTAAGGAGGTTGATAATTTTGCAGAACCCCCAATGTAGAATAATCTAGTTCATAGCTAAAAATCAATGGCTTTTAGAAACTTTCAAACAAATGCAATTATCAGGTATAAATAGGTGCTATCACATGAAATACAATGATTGTAGGATATGCACCAGTCGACCTTGTAAGGAAGCTCTCAGAATCATGAATTAGTGAAGCGCTCTGGGAAAACATCCTAACATTGCAAGCTTTGCTTGTGTTCTAAATGCATGTTGTCATGCAGGTGGAGGGTTGTGCACTAATTCACACATCAGAAACCCTTAATGCATTACATATATAGTTAATCATTAGGTGCGCATGGTTGGACTTCATGCCCACTAACTATCTTGAAGACAGCCTAAGTCTTAATACTAAGATGCCAGTGGGAGAAATAATTTAATCAAACATGGTAATGCAGCTGCAATTATGATTTCACTGAATTCAAGTATGACTCATTTATTTGTACAAGCATCAGTCTACAAATGACACACATTCAAAATTATGGTGCATTTCTAAAATATGTTTTCCTCTATCCCAGTCGCAAGCTTATGTATTACGCTTTTGATGCTAAGAACTATAAATGACCTCAGACAGTGCAAAATTGGTTGCCTAACATGGATATATTATTATCAAAGGAAGGTTTTGGTTTCTCAATATATCATATACAAAAAAAGGGATATGGATAAACCCATCGAACCAAAGCCTTCACATAATAGATAACAACAAATTTGTTTTATAATGAAATAAAACACAACAAATAATGATTTAGACCTACACAAGGATTCTCATTCTATTTCTAAATTGAAATTATGGCTCAATTTTTATCAAGTGACACACACCATCCTCTCTTTCTTCACTGATCTTTGGAGCCCTAATTGTTGGGAAATCCTCATTGCTCCCCAATTCAACTGCTCTCATCTAAATTTGCACTAAGATAGTAGTTATAATTTGGAACAATCACAAAATAGAATATCATCTCGTCTTTAGTATCACCCAATATGAAATATGAGCCAAAAGGATCGAATTTTTTTTATAAAAATTTCTTACAAACCATATATACTTCTCTTCCAAGAAAAAAAATGAAAGAATGATCCCCCCCATCTCTAAAAAGGATCATTATTTACCAAAAGAAGGCTGCCTTTTTCGAAATCCAAAAATTGGATAAAAATCTCAAAAATCTCCAATAAAATATCAAGTTTCCTTTTGACAATGAATTCAAAGTTGTGCATGCACTTGCATGAAAATATTTCCATCTTTATATTTCTTTTACCTATTTATTTATTAAAACACTCCATTATAATTCTATTTTATTTAATTTAATTTTACTTTAATTTATTTTAATATTACATTACACACCAAAATTATTAAAAAATATATTTATATCTTTTATCAAAATACTTTTACTTGATAAATTATTTAATAAATCAATTAATCAAAAACAACATTTATTTTTACTTATCATAATATATTTTAACATAATAATTCTATTTTAATTAATATGGTAATTAATCAGAAACATTACTCAACCAAATTTAAATCAAATAGACTAACCTCCAATCAATCCCTGACCACAAAGCAAAGTTGAGAAGTAAGAACACAACAATACTAATGAACCAACCATCATACGGTCAACACTAACAGGGTGAATCATGAAGAGGCACTACATCCTCCCCCCTAAGATTCAACTTACTCCTTAAGTTGCAAGGTTAGAATAAAACATACACACCTTAGTTCAAAATTTGTTAAATAATACCACGTTTACCTCTCCTTAATGTAAATACAAGAAACATCAAATAATCAAGCAGACCAAATGTCAAACAATTACGTAAACCTTAACTAAGGTTGAGAAGCAGGACCAACTAACCACAGACAACAAACACATTGACGGGGTAATCGACTAGATACTCACCCTCTCTGAGGATGATGGATAGGGTAGGGGACTATATGTTATCTCTGTTTGAACAATTTTCATTAGTTTTAAGGAATGCTCAGACCTGACAATTCAGGTGGAGTCAATGCCTGGTACCTGCAACCTACATCAAACAAAATGGTCGAACAACATATATATAATCAAACAATCAGACACACCATGAAAGGAAATCGTAGCATAGCAAGGTATTCATGAATGAGTAATGTAACACTATCCCTTTCACCAAGACACATTCAAAGACAACACTCAATAATCAAATCACTCGTAAACCATCTGCTACATATCTATCATCAAAGTTGATTCATTACATCTTAATGCTACACTTCCACAAAACATGGCATAATTATGTGCACACAAAGCACACATTTTTCATTAAGCATTCATCATTTACATGCAAGAAATTCCACATTATTCTCTTTACAACACTAAATCTTATAACATATGTGACACAAGATCATGATTTTACACCTTTTAAGAAGCAGAAAACATAATTTATCACTTCATAAGCACAAAATTCCATAATTAACACACATTCTTCACATACACACACAAATTCACATCACCGAGAAACACATCACAAGGCTACACAATGGTCCATAATGCATCCCCGATAGGAAGAATATTGGTGCATTGTGAACTACACCAAGGGTCCTATCCTTTCCACCAGTTTGTTGCACCATTCGACAAACACCACCAAAGGATAAGCCTAAAGTTGTCAAGCGAGGATGACCAAAAGGGGAAGACATAATCTCAAGAGTACACACAACTAAGACAACATAATGGACTCATATGAAACTAGAGTGCCCAGTGTATGAACCTAGCTCTGATACCAGGTGTAACAACCCACCAAAGAACCCCATAGGACAACACAACTAACTACAATAGTGACACATTTTTTTTAAAAGTGCAATAACAAGGAATGCAAATCGTAACTAAACATAACATATAAGTTAAGCTATGCCCTCTAAGGTTCAATGACTAAATTATGAACATACCTACTAAACAAGATGGGTATGTGCAGGATCATGATGGGCCAAAAATAGGCGATATGATGGGTATGTGTAGGGTATGTGGCTGACCACTTTTTTTTACCCAAAATTGATGAAACAAAAAGGGTTTTTAAAGGAGATTCTCAGCTTTCCACCAACATAAATTATGCTTTACTTCAAATTTAATAAATAATTATCATTCATTTTCTATTTGAATTACGACTAAAGTCCTGATTGATAGGCTGGCTGAAAAACATCTATAGCTTTCAAACGGTATCACAATTTTTTAATCTGAAACATGTTTCACATACTATAGGATTAAAAAAAAAATGAATTTCATGAAGTTTTGACCAAGTTAAGGTGGTCAGACATAAGAGTTTTTATATTTTTTAAAGTTGTAATAAAAAATTCATAATTAATTATTTACTTGGAAAAAATTACAAAAAAATATGCATCACATCGGGACATGAGTCCTCTACTTATATCTAAAATATTATAAAAATATTATCATTTTATTGTGGTTAGGGTGGTCAGATAGACACCTACTTCTTATTTTTTCCCTAAAATTTAAGTACTACTGCATTGAAATTTCAAATTTTTGCCAAATAGATTTTTTTTTTTTAAAATAAGCCTAGTAGTTTAGAAACTACATTCAATTTGCTATAGATTCTATTCTTACATATTTTTGAAATAATATAGACTAGCAGTCATTTTCATTGGCATACGACAATTAGCCAATAGGGGCCAACTGTGGCGGGCAACGCTTATGTTGAGGAGGGTTGATTCTTTTTTTTTGTATGGAAAGGTGACTGTCAATGAAACGAATGAGTTACATTGCATGAATCAAATAATGAGGTAGAACATTTTATATAAATTTTAGTTAACACTATTAGAAAATTTTGAAATCAATTTTGAAATTTGTCAAAAGTGGGAACTTTAAAATTAAATTAAATAATAAATTTAAAATAATTGGTTTTTCTAGCAAGAATATTTAAATTTTAAATTTAATGGTAATACACGTACATGTATATTGTCACTTTTTGTGTAGCCTATTGAATCAATTAGTCATTTAATCTTGAAGTGAATGGAAATTTTTTTTAAGGGTCATCACACGTGTATTTTTTAAAATTGGAAAAAAAAAGTACATATTTTTCCCATGGAAGGAAGACGTTCAATATTGAGTACTTTTTTATAATTAGTATATTTCTATAGTTTTGGAAGTTAAAGTTTTAGTATGCATGTGTTTTTTTACGAGAGATGGAAATTAGGTATAGGCATCTACACTTGTAATTCTATTTCTATCTAGACAAGGTGTGAGAGGAATTTGTATTTAACAATTGGTTTTCCAATTGAACATTCAACCTAGATTATTTGCCACTAAATATTATAGAGAAAATAGGGAAATTGTAAAACAACTCCTAAAAGAATAGTTAAAAATAATTCTATTGCTATCTAGACAAGGTGTGAGAGGAATTTTTATTTAACAATTGGTTTTCCAATTGAACATTCAACCTAGATTATTTGCCACTAAATATTATAGAGAAAATAGGGAAATTGTAAAACAACTCCTAAAAGAATAGTTAAAAATTACAGCTAAATCATAGATGAGTCAGAATCCATAGTAAACATTTCTATAGAGCAGAAGTATTATGGATTACAACGCAATTGAAAATAGAAAAGTCCACTTTTAAATGAATGATTGCATAGTGCAATTGGAGAGTCAAAATAGATAATGTTGTTGGAGGGGAAAGTTAAGTACAAAATATCCAAGACAATATATTGATTCAGTTACATTCTAAAAAGAGCCATTTTGGCACTATATATATGTTGCGCATACTGCATGATTAAATGTTGGCTTCTCAACAAATAGAAACTTTAAACAAATAGCACATAAGCTGAAGATGTGATCAGTTGGTAGTACGTAAGAAACATGTTACAAACCATGTTTTCTATACATGTATCTATATAAGAAAAGATATATGGAATGAAATGGAAAACAAAAAATCCCATGCTCGTTATCCACCCTTCCATATTGGCACCATGGAGCCCCAAGGACCTTAGCCAAACCCCTGAGCAAAAGCAATATGAAATTCCCACTGGAAATTTTGTGGAGTTTCATCTTTTGGAATTTTCATCTATGCTTTACCCCAACAGCTACAAATAGAAGAGAAAGGCATGTCAATGGAAGTGGAAAGAAGATGAGTGAGAGAGGATCAAATATTACTAAATATATAGAAAAAATCAATAAACAGAATTAGAAAGTAGAAACAATGAATAATATTTACAAGTTGGCCACAAGGTCTATTTATTGATTATGCAAAAGTCTTGCACTTACATGTATTGTTGGTTATGGTTGAGAACCTAAGGGAGGATTGGATTGAGTTGTTAGAGCATTGAAGGATTTGGAACATATGCAGCACATCAGTGTTGAAACCCTAAAACCTACTATGGAAACAAACAGTGAGCAGAGAATGAAAGATATAAAGAATAAATTAATCATTTATGCAAAATACCCAAGAAAAATAGCTTACTGATTACGCAGCCCAACAATTTGAATAGCCTTGATGTAGTACCCCTCCTCTTGCTAGTTGGATTTATTACTTTGCTATGCATTCGTTTGCTACTTGTGACTATGATGGTACTGTTATTGTGTGATTTGGTTAGTTAGACATTTGATGATGTTGTTATTCCATTAGTAGACATGATTATTTTATAGGACATTATGGTTGGTTATGTTAGTTGATTTTCAGAATTATATTATGATGCAATGATTTAATGAATTATGTCATGAGATGAATTGATAGTTTAGAAATGTTATTTTATCAGATAGATTATAATTGTTAGAATAGGTGTGATGAAGGACAATATGGCATCACTCGTTCGCGAGTGCCCTGCTATGTTGCGATTCCTTCTCACAATGCAGTACTTTGATTTAATACTTTGATTTATATATATATATATATATGCACATGTACACAACTTCGTTTGTATGCAGGATTTGCAGGTACAAGTCTTGATTCCACCTGCTTCGGCAGGACAGGGCGAGCACCAATAACCCAACGGTTAAATGTTGAAACAGAGGTGACGATGAAGTCCTCCTGTTCCATGATGTCAGGTCGTCTCATTAATTTGGTATTGTGCATTTATGTAATTGTCGTCATTGTGGTTTGTGTTGTGTTTGTCGTATTTTGATTAATGTGGTATTTTATAAGTTATGATTATTTAATTGATGTTGATATTTTACAAGTTGTGAATTTGTTAATTAAAGGTGGATAATAAGTGTGTATTTTAATGTTGGTTTATTTGTATGAAAATATTTAAATGTTTTATTTAATTTTTATAAAGTCATGTGTTTCAATTAAATAATAATCAAATATTAAATGTGTCTTAATTATTTTAATCAATTATTTGGTGGTGGATAATTATGAGAATAATTTATTTAAAATAAATATGTAATGTGATGTGCAAGAAAAGTTGCAAAAAACGGAAATAAAAGCAATAAAACAAATAAAAGAATAAAAAGATTGTGTGAACCAATAGGAATGGAGATCTGGGAAAAAGCTAGTTTTTAAAGAATTGATTTTCTTTTAATTTTGATTTTTGAGAGTTTTTGAAGAGATGGGCAATATATTTTAATTAATTATGAATTTTTGGAAGTTCACACACACACAGAAGATCAGAAAGTTGAAGTTGCTCAAGTCATTGTTGAGGTATTTGGAATCTGAAGAGATTAGTTTTGAATCTTTTGCTATTATCTGAGGAGAGCTTTAGGAAGGAAATTTGTCTTCAATCTATTGCTAGTGTCGTCTTGGGAGTTCTTTCTGGACTAAGAGTTGGAATCGACTTCAAGGGCATCAGAGTCAAGCAGGCATCTTCATATTTCCATTGGACACCAGGTTCCTCTCGTAGTCTTCTTCTCATACCCTTTCTTTTATCTGTTTGCTTCAGAAAAGAAAAATAAACTTTATTAAAAATGATTTTTGTGAATATAGGAAAAAACTAATATTTGAACTGAAAACTAGGGCAAGTTATTAGACTGGAAACAAAGAAAATCATAGTTATTATACTGTACCAATTTTTGTCAAAACAAAAACTCCGATCTTCTGAAACATTCAATTTATCAATGATAGGATTGTAGAAAAGATGATTTAGTTATTGAAGAAAAATAAATTTTATTAAAAAATAATTTTTGAGAATATAGAAAACCTTCATTTAAAAATTTAATGATTCCTGGTAAACAAAACCAATAGGAAAGATCAATTGTTGTGTTTAAATAAATTTGAAATTTGATTTTGTGATTATCTTTAATATTTATTTTAAATATGCTATGATTCTGTATTTTATAAATAAAAAAAAAAATTAAATATAAAAAGGTTTTTATTTCATTGGAATTTTATACACTTTATTTTAAACGGTGCTTTGTTTTTTAAAAAAGTTATCATATTAAAAAAATGTATATATTTAAAGTTTTGGAGAAATCGTAATTTTTGTTTTAAATGCAAGTTGTATGCGGATTAGGGAGGGGACGGCTGGGCCGTACCCCGCCCCTGTCCCAAGTGGGCCGCGGCAGCTACACAGCAGTCCTTACGGACTGCTGCGTACAGCAGCCATAAGGCTGCTGTACCAGCCGTGGCTTTGTTATTAAAATTTATGTTAGTTTTATTTATTTTCATTTTATGTTAGTTTTTTTTTTTTTTTTTTTTTTTTTTATTTTATTTTATTTTAAATTATGTATGTAGATTATAATTCTTAAAATTTTATTTTTATTTATTTTTATTAGTTAATTTTAATGTATGTTAAATTATAATTATATATATATATATATATATATATATATATATATATATATATATATATATATATATATATTGCGTATTATCTAATTAAAATTCTTGATAGAGTTATTTAAAATGAAATTTTACTTGTATAAATAATTTTATAAATAAAAGTTAATTTGCATGAATTATTTTTATTATTATTTATTCATTATGGCTATATATTTTTAATATATATATTGCTTTATTTGATTATAATTATTTATGTTATTTTAAAAAAAAAGGAATATTAAGATGTGTGGGTATTTTAAATAAAGTTGAATAATAAGGTAAAAAATTATTTTATTATAAAATATTTATGGTAAGTTTCATCATGAAACTGAATGCAAGTAATAGATGGAAATTGATTGTTGTCTTGATGAAATGTGGGTTATGCTGTTGTTAATTTGTGAAACCCTATGGATCGTTGGTCTTTCTTGTGTGTTTTGATTATGGTTGTTTTATTCTGGTTGTGATGTGGGAACCTCGTGTAATTGTACATTCAGTTGTGGTTTATTGAGAACCCTTGTTCCAGAGGCTTATTACTTTAGAATATTATTCTCGTCTTGATTTATGCTTCATGTGTTATCCTCGTTTTGATTATACTTTTGGAGTTGAAGCTTATTGGCATTCTGTTAGGAAGGGTTGAACGGTTTGTTAAAACTTTTGGTTGTGAATTATTGCGAGAGGGTTAATGCCTCGCGTGTCCTTGTTGTGGTATTATGATTTTTATGCTTTGGTTCAACCCTTGCCTGTTTGAGATATGTTAAGGGTCATGGGGAGAGTGGCTCTTCGTGGGCGCTGACGTCTTAGGATGAGGAAGGGCTCAAGATAACCCACGAAAGAGTAGTTAAACAAGAGATAACCTAAAAATAGAATTTAGGGGGATGGGTAGTAAAACACACAAGATAATTAAAATTGGATTCCTCGTCTATGCATTAGGGCTACCGTAGACTAGTGATAGATTGAGTAGGTCGTGGTCGGCAAAGTCGTAGTCTCGTCTTCATGAGAGATTATCGGCTCCACATTAGCTACCCTATGGTGCCGGCGCCTCAGTTAGGAGGAAGGGCCAGGAGATCCATAGATGGGTGTCGGCGCCTCAAGTTGGAGGAAGGGCCAGGAGATCCTATGAGAGCTATGCGATGACACTCTCCACTAGACATCCTTGTTGTTCTTGTTTCTTGTTGCCTCTGGATATTGTTATTTTTATGTTGTTCTAATTATAGGGCTAGGGAATCCATAGGTGGGTGCCGGTGCCTCAGTTGGAGGAAGAGCCAGGGGATCCCATGAGAGTTATGTGATGACCCTCCCTACTTGACACCCGTCTGACTTGTTCTTGTTGCCTATTGGAATGGTGTATTGAATGGTTGATTCAGAGTTATTATGGAATCGTGTTCTTTATATTGGTTCTGATTTATTTGGAAAAGTATTTTGGGTGTTGGTTCGGTTCCTCTGGATGTTATCTCTTTATGATGTTTCTTTGAATTCTTGTGAATTTGTTTCATGATTGTTAATTGATAGTACTTCATGCTATTGTGATGAGTCTCCTTGTTTTAACTTGTTATGTGATTTGTGAACATTGATGGTTGTTCGTTGTATGCTTTGAGTTGTACCTATTTTGTACCATGTTGTTGTTGAGTCGGTTTGACATTCATGGTTGGGTTCACTTCCTCGTCACCTCTAAGCACGAGGGGTGAGTTACTTTTAATTCACATGGTTGGGTGGAACGTGCTCCACACCCGTTGGGTTCCCCATCAGCGTCTTGTCTTCTCAGCATTTCCGATTGAAGTTGTACCAGTGATCATTTGTATTTCATATTGCTTTATTCTTGTATCAATCCCCATGTTGGGAAATTCAATGTAATTCTATTATCAAAAGATTGTAATGTAATATTATAATGATGATGTAATAGTTAGGATCATTTGTAACTCTATTAAGAGATGTATCATGGATGTAATTATGCGATGTTTATTATTCTTGCATCATGGCTTTGGATGTATCCTTATCCTTGGTTATCATTACAAATGATATTGTTGTAATCTTTATTTTTATTTATGTTTTGTTGTTGCGATGTAACCTCGCGTGCCCCAGAGAACTAAGTGTGTTTAAGCTATGTAATATGCGATGTGATTATGGTTAATGTTATTGCATGTTTAATTTAATTATTTAAAAAAAAATTATTTGCATTGTGTGTGTTCTCTGGGGTTTGCACGACGGGCATTACACTTAAACCTGCCAAAATACAGAGCTGAATTTGACAAAATTAACAATAACGTGTTATCAAAGCAACACCACAATGGCTCTTCTGAGAATAGAACTTTATGAAAGTATACTCTCCCATATGGCATCATTCAATATTGCATTTACATATATATATATATATATATATATATATATATATACATGCATACATATATTGGATGGTGCAACATGTGAACATATATTTATATATATATGCATGTATACATCTATATATATATGCATCTATAGATATATATACATGTAATGCAACTTAATCAAAATACACTTTCCCACACTACTACATTCAATATTTCATTTACTTCGACTAACCATATTTGCTTCATCCACCACCATAGTACAACCACAACAAAATGCATTAGGGCTTGGGCAAGCAAACACTTAGCATATACAATTACTCTATTTGTTAGTATGGTACAAAGAAGCACTTAAATCAATGTGCAAATTTATATATGTAAAGAGAAGAATAACTTACGTAGTGATTAACAACATACAAGAGCCTATTTCTAAGGATTTTCACTGAAATGAATTACAACGCGTGGAAGATGCACAGCGTGGAGAATGTAGCAATGCAGGAAAGTATACACCAGAATATTGTAGAAAATATTTTTAATTCAGTTGCATTGTGACAATAAGCATTCTGGTATTATGAATATGTGGTGGAAGATATGCAAGAAAATAGGTTTATTCAGTTGCATTGTCAAAGGTCTGGAGTGTTTCAACCATACAATTTAATCAAGATACTTGCTCACAGATTTTGCAGCACATGAGTGTCAAAACCCTCAAACCTGCTATGAAAAGGAACAATAAGAAGAAATTGAAAGGCATGAACAATAAATTAATCATTAATGCAAAGCACCCAGTATATGTATACACGTATATAATGATGTAGATATACATGTAATCTAGTATATGTATACATGTATATAGATGTATATATATATATATATCTGTGTGTGTATGTATAGTGTACGTTGTGCTAGATGAGTATTTTGCATAGATGGTTAATTTATTATCTATATGTTCTTGTCAAAATGTTTCTATCTTTCTCGTTATACCGATTGTGGAGATTTCATAGAAATTATCATTCTATATGGATGGAGAAATTGCAATTAAATGTCCTTACTTTCACTAGAAAATATGCTAAGGGTTAGTAATTTGTCTATCGTTGGTTTATGGTTCTGGCTATCTGTGTCTATTGAACAAAAGGGAAGATTTATGTAATTCCTTTGTTTAAGAGGTTAGCTCCAGGTGGTCAGTAAAAACTCTGGACAAGTCCTATCTATTTTTCTAAAAGCAGCAATTATGAAAGAGCTATTACACAGTAAATCCTATTCATGGTTAGGTTAATGGAAGCACTGTTGGAAAAGATATAACAAGAAGACATTAACAATAAATTAATCATCTATGCAAAACACCCATGTGAAAAAGAGTATAACACCACAAACCTAATTAAAAATTCCACATGCGTTGCATCGTACTAAACAGTATAGAGTAATAGAGGAATTGTAAAAGCGGTATTAGAATAATACAAACAAGTGAATTGAAGGAAAATGGATATCATCACAGCACATGGATACAATGGCTAAGGAAAATATATTTTCAAGTCTTTGAAAACATCAATGCATGTCTACTTGCACATGTCTATATATGTATGTATGGATAAATATATGTATGTATGTTTTACTAATAATTATGTTACAATTTCCCCATTTTTCTATAATACTCAATGGCAGATAATGCAGTTGTTGTTAGATAATTTTTGTATTCATTAGCACACTACAAACAAGGTGGGCATAAAAGGAAAATGAAAACCATGGTAGCTCAATGAATGTGCAAATCTATGTTGGAAAAGGGAAGAATAAATTACGTAGGCATTTAGAATCTACAGTGTCCTCTTTGCAAGGATTTGAAATGAAATCAATTAGAGGGATTCGAAGGGGCTAATTGTACAAAACATGTATAGCACCAAAGATGCATAGATTACAGTATATATGTGTGTACATTTGTGTCACCATTCCATGAATATAAAAAAAAATATTTGTTTAGTTTGAGTAGAAAGATGTTAACATACATAGTTTTGAAAGTAGAAATAAAATGATTCATTTAGATTAGATCTGAAATGAAATATCTTCTCTTGTTCCAGTGGACGGATCTTGTAACACATACCCTTCTTGTTGCCTCTTTCAGAGCTAGAAACTCATTATTTCCATTCCTTGACCTCATCTCTACAAGCTTTTCCTACAACCCAAAAAACATGTGCTTATAATAGCATTCAATAAAATATTAAAAGAAAATCAAAGGTATACCTAAAAATAACAATGCATTATGTTCTACCTATCTGAGAGTTGAGGATCTTATAGCCATTGATTGTTGAACACTATTGTAGTGAAGCACATGTATAAATCTGTGCATGATTCTTTATATAAATCAACAAATATGTAGAGGGTATATAGCCATGGAGGGAGGGGAAAATTGATTGTATAAAAGAGGAAAATATAAATATGTTAAACAAACCTTGTTTATGATTAGATGTGTGGGTGTCTTTCTGGCACCAATTGTAGAATACATGGATTACATTTTTTCTTGTTGATCTATCTTTGTATTGAGTGCAACATCATACAACTACAAAGCAACATTTTGTATTGTTCTATCAAAATACATGTGAAAAATTAGGTAAGCAAGGAATGGGGAAAAGGCATTGTGGAATGGCCCACCAGAAGAACAGCAATGAAGGTGTCGTAGGTTGCAGAAGGGGGGCAGCTATGGAGCTCTCCAAACCGGCATGCAAGGGAGGTACATATCAGTTTCTTGGGCAAGTATGCTATGAAACAAACACCAGAGTTTGTCATTTCACAAGGCAACCAAAACAGTTGATATCATTATAGTACAAGAATGAATATTACCAACTGGCATATGAGCAAACACCTACCATTTTGTGTGTGTTGAGTGAGGCACTATGAGGAAACTATGAAGGCAATAAACTCCATGGCCATTGTGGACATGCTCGAGGAAGCCAGGACAAATAACATGGAATTTTATCATGTATCACAAAAAAGAAAATCAATGTACACAACACTATATATTTATGAATGAAATATATAGGATTAGTGAAAGTGGGAAACAACAGGAAAAGAATTTTGCAAGAAAATATTTGTAGCAATTTCAACCAAATAAAGCTAATAGAAAAGATAAGAGCAAAAACATTTAAATTTTTGGAAGGAAAACACGGAGGAAAAATGTGACAAGTCAACATATAAAGGTTGTCAGAACAGAAAAAACAACATCGTTGGAGCATTTCAAACTTATTAATCAAATGGAAGACATTTTTTTTTAGAGTGCATTCACAACATGTGCATATAAAGGTATATATATTAGAATGTTACAAAGAAGTTATTTAGTTATAGATCTTTTTTTTTCTAGTTATTGTTGGTTGTAATCTTCGTGCATTTTAGACAGCTGGAGTTGTTTGTATTTGTGTATCTATTAATGTGTAATAACTATAACTGTATGTTTACATGACTGTATGTTCAAATTAGTTGAAAGAGAATTTTAGGTATGCCAATAAATAGTTGACTTTATGAAATTTTAAAACACTTAAACAAATATCGGCAAATAGAATATACAAAAGAGTGGATTTCTTTGAATGGCATATAGCAAAAGCATCATTAAACAAAATCTTAGATGAAGAAGTCAGAAATTTAATAGAATAGAATCAGAAAAACATGGAATTGGCTTGTACAAGTTGTTCCATCTAGTTATTTATGTGTGGTATCTTTGTGCATCTTTGGCACTATACCCATTTTACACAAATTATTACTTGGTATGTTTTTTAAAGATACAGCTTAGAAAAGGTTTGAGGAGGCGAGGGCACACAAGCTGAGGTAGATGCAACAATAATTATCCTAGAGCCTTTTTGTTTTTTGGCCTATCAGCTAGTACCAAGAACAGTTGGCAAGGCCTACAATCACTCGAGGCGTGTTTCTTTGTTGCAGCAATGAGCAGTGTACTTGTTGGTGCCAAGCCTAGCGTATCTCTCAAACGAGAAAGGTGGATCAATATGAAGTCTTTCAATTGATTTTACATGTGACATAGCTATAAAAGTCAACCCTTGCCTCTCTTTGGTACCTATGTTTATTGTTGCTCTATCCAATGTTAAGCCATGTGCTTTATGTATTGTGATTCCACATGCCATAGTGAGTGGAATTTGTGTTCGACTCCCCCGACTTATAGCTGGGATGGGGATGTCTCTTGGATGTTCTGGGTCCCATGGTGGCCCAATGTAATTTTGGAAGTGAATAACAACATGGTCAGGTGGGTTTGGCAGTTTAGAATCTAGACTATAGACAATAGCCGTAACAACACCAAGGGTGACGAGGCCAACTTGAATCCACAAATTTGTTGTTAGCATCACCTATTCACCAACACAAAGTAGCAATTCTGGGAGAATTTGGTCATCATCTCCATGATCAGATGTCTTTTGTTAAGCTATCCAAGCAATGCTAATGGCTAAATTGGTAGATTTAACTGTTTAATCATTTTTTTGTTGTGGAATGCGACCAAGTCATTTGTCACAAACAAATGTGTAGCAACATAATTTAATTGTTGTCTTTCTATGGTTGAGAGGATTTTATTTGTTTGTTTCATAAGGTCTTCCTAATCATCGTGGACAGCCTCAACATTTCTTATATGAAGAATAATTTCGTGAAACTTTCGTTGCGAAGGGCTATCTCCTTTTTCGCGAAAGATAGTGTCCAGGGTTATTGAGATCGTGAAAGTGTGCCACAAAGCTACAGTCAATCAGGATGAAGAATAAATAGGTGTATCCATGATAGGTGGTAACTGAGCGAGATCACCAACAAGGATCATAGAAACACTGCCAAATGGCTATGTCTACTTATCTGGGAACGCTTGGCGTAATCAGCTATCTATTTTTAATAGTAATTTTGGGCCTAGAAAACTCATTTCATCGATCAATATGTACTCAATATACTTAAATTTGTCTTGTAATAATGTCAATTATTTCCCTTGCAAAGGACTCATATCCTTTATGGGAATGTGAAGTGTTGTATGGATTGTAGAGGCACATATGTTGTATGCAGCAACACCTGTAGGAGCCAATGTGAGCAAGCAGCTATTGGTTCTAGGAAAAGAGTTATTCATTTGTTGTCGAATATAATTTATGAGGAAGGATTTTCCAGTGCCAGCTATCCCTTGAATTATCATGCAGAGAGGGGCTTTAGGTGAAGGCTGCATACAATGGGTTTGGATTATTTAAAGGGCCAATTGTTGCTTCGATGAAATTTGATGGGTTGACATATCTACAAGAAATAATTGAACCATAGCTTGCTCATGTTGTGCCTTTGCTGATGAGATGAACTACAAAGAAATATTATGGAGTTGTTCAAGAACATGGTTTGCATTCCATGGATGGTTCATATCAAAATCCCACCTACCCAATAGCTGAAGCTGATTTACAGTAAAGTTAGTAGTAGCACCAAGCTGAGAGAAAACTTCCCATTCATATTCATCCATAGAAGGATGATGGTTCAAATCATCAGTATCACTATCATCTTGTTATTCAATTGTGGATGTAACTGGAACTCTATTAACATGCTAAGGATGATAACCAGTCATTTTTAAAAGTTTCCAATTTTCTATTATATGTTCTCTCTGAAGACTTATATATGCTTGTATGTACCAAAAAGGTTTGTATAACATAAGTTCATTCCAATAAAATGTCTCAAATATCTCAGTATCTTCAATAGGAGTAGTCTTGAATAAAGGATAAACAAGGCCAACTGCAGGCTAGAGCCTTGGTTTCCATTTATCCTTTTTGTGTTGTTGTGAGTGTGTATATAGCTGGACTGAGTCAATAAGGGATAAAGCGGCTAGCTCTGGAGGCCTTTGCATATAGAAATGAATATACTTTGTTTGAAACTCTTCATCAGTATCATCTCTGTTTATACAAAACCATGTCTTTTTGCAAACATTCAACCGAACATATCATCGGCTTGAAGTAAGAAGAGGCAATTTCTATAACATATGACACTTCTCTTGTGCAGAGATGTCATGTTCCACAAGAATATTTGAATCATGAATTTTTGGTATGCAACCAGCACTTTATCCTCAACTATATTTGTATTTGCAACTTTTTTCAACATATCTAGATAATTTTCTAATTTTTTCTCAAATTTAGCTACATATTTAGAAATATAATTCAAAACAATTTGCCTAGAAACAACTAGCTAGAAATCAGCATTGGCACACCAAATTGCAAGCATAGTTAGGCTATGAATATTTAAGTGATCATCATTTCTTGTTGGTTTGTAGGATTTATTAGAGTCAGCATCAGATGTCAATGTAGAGGTAAGTTGCTCCTGCCATGGTGCTTTATACCGAAATTGCAATTTCTCTCCTTTTCTTCTGAAACAAGTATATTCAAAGCATTTTTTGTGCCTTTGAACTATGTTTAGAAACTCTTCATAATCTATGATTGGATCATTGGTCAGGATCTAGCTCGTGGTAAGCAAGCATGGGTTTTCTTCAGAGAAATGATACATTCTAAGAAATCTTTGTGTAAGACAACGTGTATTCCAAGCTAAAACATATCTATCAAAAAAGTTCCTTGCTATGGTAAGATCATGGTCATTGGACCAATCAATAGTATCCATTTCATGAGCTTCTGAAAGCCATAGAAAACCAAGCACATGTGTAGAGCCATGATGTTTCCATTCATATCTATACCAATAATCTTTTGCATGCAAAAGATTTTCGATCACCTCTTCATGGAAAATTGAGAATCTATGATGCAAATATAAAGATGCTATATGTGGATTCTGAACAACACTATCTATTAGCGTATTTTTTGATGGCTCCATCACTAAATGAGATGTAGCAGAGAAAAAAATTTGCAAGTCAGCCCATTTTGTGTTTGCATAGCTCAAAGTGAAAATGAGGGTGGGTGTACGAAGTTGTTCGATCATAGCAGTTAGTTGGGCCAGACAAGAGTTCCAGAAAGAGCGGGTCCCACACAATGACGCCCCATATCGCATCAACTAATCAGCTAGTTGGTGGTCAAGGGCAGCTTCAAGTTTTTGCCTCAAAACAATCAATGACCTAGGGATTCTATCCTCCACATCCCCTCTTGCAAAAATAGAGACAGTTTGTTGGCTGTGATGTCTCATAATCAAGTTGTAGAGAAAATATCTAAACCTAATATGTTTGTCAAACCTGTGGTCAAAATATCTCATTAGGTAGAGGGCATATTCATGCAAGTGAATTTTAATATTTCTCAATTGCATGGGAAGCGCTGCTCTAGTGGGGAACAATGTTGGAAATTCCATTGAAAATAAACCTTTAGTGTTGTATTCATTAATAGGGGAAGAGCTAACTTCAGGCCAAGATAAGATATTATGGTCTTTTTTCCAATTTGCAAGATGTCTTTTATTGCTTGCAGCTCTCATCTACTATTTGGTAAGCGAGGAATAAATGATGAAAAGTTTGATGGCATTAGGTCTTCATCTGAAACTTGCTCTATTGTATGCAACAAACTGGACACATCAATATCAACATCAAGTAACATATTAAGAGCCTCAACATAAATCTCAACATCATTGTATTATTTATCATATTGGATTTTGTATTTCAATACATCGATGACATCATGTTTATTAACATAACAATTATAATTCTCCCCTTCAATAGTGGTCCTGCGAACAATAATGACCTCAAGGTCTTACATTCAGCATGGAAAAAGTTTTGTGATGCTTGAGATATCTTGAGGGAAGCTTATCATGTGACCACTATATTTAAATTGGCCTCCTCTAGCATGGGTGACCTATAAAACTAGAGCCACCCTAGCAATAAGCATCTCTTCAACTTGTGTTAACTTCTTGAGTAACAATGGTTGTGGGCTTGGATCCATTCCATTTCTGGAGTTGAACCGATGGGCACCTTTTTCAAAATAACACCTTACACATATGGTTTCTAACCCTAACATTCGAGTGTGCATCCCTATGTAG
This sequence comes from Sequoia sempervirens, assembly GCA_007258455.2. Classification (NCBI taxonomy): domain Eukaryota; kingdom Viridiplantae; phylum Streptophyta; class Pinopsida; order Cupressales; family Cupressaceae; genus Sequoia; species Sequoia sempervirens. Next base: position 135,605 of record VDFB02323883.1, read on the forward strand.
CTTTCCCTACATATTTGGAAAATAGAAAGGTTGGAGAGTGCATCTATACGATTTCAAAATCACTTCACCACAACACAATAGCTATTGTTGAATATTTCTTTAAGGTATTGTTCGTGTGTTGGTGCAATAAGGGAGCTCCTCTAAGATTGTATACAAGGGTTTCCATTTGCCATTGGAATTTCATGCTCCAAGGGAGCACTGTTACCACTTTCGCATGTAGATGTGCTTGTTGTAGCTATCCTTTCCTATAAGTATTTTTTGTGACGCTTCATGGATATTTCCTCTCTATGCTCCCTATAGTGCAAATAGTTTCGTTTATTGTTTTTTACCCTTTCTAAATTCAACAATTGATTGGGTTGTGCAACTTGACTTTTCCCGTACAGCCTAAGAGTATACATACAAACTCAAGTACATTAGCATATATGAATATACATATATACCCATACATACATTGAAAGTGGAAATTATACATTAACATATAACAAAATATATGTCTATCCATTTGTATATGAATCAATATTTGTGAATGACCAAAAAAGGAATAGCATAGATTGAACATTAGGAAATATTAAATTCTAGTTGAATATACATAGAGAAGTTGGGAACCTCGAGAAAAGGAGGGATGGATAGTAAGGTTGTGCTTGTGTGAGGCTTAATGCATCTTATCGTTGTTGCACAATGGGGGGCAAGAAAAGCAAAGTAAATGCAAGCGGGTGGAGTAAATGCAATATTGAATGTTGCAGTCTCACAAACTATGCTTTGATTATGATGCATTGTCAAAGCAATCATTATGGCATTAATTTCATAGTAGTTGGGAAAAATTTGTTATGTACATATCTAATCTATGATATTGTAGTATTTCTCTTTGCATATACATAGACATACACACATGCATATACATACACATATATATACATATGCATCCATGCATACACATACATACATGTACATATATAACCATATGCATACATATACATATACATATATACATATATTTATATATACATACATATACATATATATATACATAGACATATATACACATATACATACATATACATATACATATAAAATATTGATTGTTACAATGTCAAAAAATATACTTACATTAGGTTGCACTGTCAAAAGAGCCATTGTGCCATTTATTTCATAGCAAAAGCGCAAAATCTATTGTCCTCATATATGATCTATCATATGTATTGCAGTATTTGTTTTTGCATGCCCATATACATACACATATGCATATACATATACCAATACATATACATACACATATGCATACATGTACATAAACATAAACATATACATATACGTATTTACATAAATACATACATATACATGTATATACACATATACATACAGATTACATATACATATACATACACATATACATATACATATACATATATATACATACATATACATGTAAGATTTGATGAAAAACAATTCTATTAAGCCCAAAAAACCTGCATGTAAAAACCTGTCACAAGGAAGAAATCTGTAGGAAACAAAACAAGGGTTTTGCTCTGACAATATGCAAGAATTGTATTATCAGACTGAAAAAAGAACATCAAGAAGTGAATACAATCCAAGAGATCAATCCTTATAAAAGGAGATCAAAATGGAAAGGAAAACCTAACCCTAAGGTGAGTGCATTTAATAATTAATATTTAATTATTAAATGACTAATATTTGTGCATAAAGTGAAATCTTAAGAGGAGAGTAAAGTTAATTAATTACTTTACTCTAACACCCCCCTTAAGATGAGCTACAATGCAGCTACAAACAATACAGAAGAAAGCAAAGGAACTACAATGCAACAAAGGGTCCCGGCAACATGGCCTGATCAGGTACCCAAATACAAGAAAATCTCTATAAAGCGGAGTAAAGGAGAAAACCCAGTGGGAAAAAACTCCTCTCCAAAAAGGGATAAAGAAACATGCTAAAAATGAAACATGAAGGAAGGAAGGCCTCACTGAGACCCCCCAAGGACAACTTCCTTCACCCCAAGCATGGAGCACAACTGAAGATAGCGCGGAGATGCCAAAGGTTTAGTGAAGATGTCTACAACCTGCTCCTCTATTGGAATGTACTCCAAGATGAGAGAACCATCCTAAATCAACTGCCTAATGAAGTGCATGTGGATTTCAATGTGCTTTGTTCGCTGATGCTCCACTGGGTTGTGAGAAATGTGAATGGCACTCTGATTGTCACACCAAAGAATAGTGGGAGTATCTGGAGGAAACCCAAACTCTGTCATCAACTGCCGAAGCCATAAAACCTCCTGACTGGCTAACACTGTTGTACAGTACTCAGCCTCTGTAGATGATAATGCAATAGCAGACTACTTCTTGCAAGACCATGTGATAGGACCAAAACCAAGGAAAACAACAAAGCCAGAAGTAGACTTTCGATCGTTGACATCACTAGCCCAATCAGAGTCAGTGAAGCCAAGGATGTGAGGGAATCCTGAAGTGTAGTGAATGCCATAATGAGTGGTGCCCCGAATGTACCTCAAAATACGTTTGGCTGCTTGCCAATGGCTCTCATGAGGATCATGGGAGAACCAAGAGACAAGGCCAACCACAAAGGAAAGATCAGGACAAGAATGTGTCAGGTACAACAAACTACCAACCAACTGCCTGTATAAAGTGGGGTATACTGAAGGAGTAGAGCAAGTGGAAGACAAAACAACACATGACTGAAATGAAGTGAGGGTAGACTTGCAATCAAGCATGCCAAATCACTGAAGCATATCAAGAGCATACTTCTCTTGAAGTATGGAAATCCCATCTGAAGACTGAATAACTTGAAGACCCAGAAAGAAGTGTAAGAGACCAAGATCTGTCATCTCAAACTACTCCATCAAAGCTCTTTGAACACTCTGAATCATGGAGGATGAGCTACCTGTAAGGATGAGATCATCTACATATAGCACAAGAATCAAAAGATCACCCTCCTGATGCTAAATATACACTGTGTGATCAGAATGACAGCATGTGAAGTGAGAGGAAAGCAAGAAAGAGTCCATCTTCTCACACCAAGCCCGAGGGGCTTGTTTGAGACCATACAATGAATGTCAAAGTCTGCAAACCAAAGAAGTGTCCTGCACAAATCCCTGAGGCTGCTCCATATAGATCTCCTCATGTAGGTCTCCATGCAAGAAGGCACTCTTCACATCCATCTAAAACACTGTCCATCCCTGTGAAGCTGCAAGTGAAAGGACAAGGCGTATAGAGTTCATCTTGGTGATAGGAGCAAAGGTCTCGGAGTAGTCAATACCCTCTATCTGAGAAAACCCCTTCACAACAAGATGTGCCTTATACTTATCAATAGAACCATCTGCAGCATACTTGGTACAGTACACCCACTTGCACTGAACCAACTTTCTTCCCTTAGGAAGAGGACAAAGATCCCAAGTATGATTCTTCATCAAAGAAGAATACTCCTCATCCATGGCCCTATCCCACTCAAGGTGACCTGTCGCCTCTGAAAATTTTTGAGGATCATCCGAAATGGCATGACTCAAAAGACTAGAACTAGATGTCTAAGCACGAGTACGATGAGTATCTGAAGGATCACCTGCCAAAGAACCAGGTGCATCAACAGTAACATGGGCCCACCTAGGCAAAGATGGAGCAACTGGTGGTGGTGGAGATGGTGGATCATCATCTACATCATCCTCAAGAGATAAGTAATCCTCAAGAGATGAAGAGGAAGGAGTAGGCAATGAGGGAGAAGCTAGTGATGGAGAATCCATCTGAGGATAGCGCTTATCAAACTAGACATCCCGCCAAAACAAGACCTCTCTAGAATTAGGATCAAACAACCTGTACGCCTTAACATCCTCACAGTAGCCAACAAATATGAGTGGTCAGCTCTTCCTCTCCATGGCTTTCCGCTGAGCATCAGGAATAAATGCCCAAGCCTCACTACCAAAAACTCAGAATGTAGAAACATCAAGCTTGACATGGGTCCAAGCCTCCTCAGGAGTCATATGTTGCAATGCCTTATGAGGCATCCGATTCTGAATATAATTGGCACAATTGACTACCTCAGCCCAAAATGAAGAACTCATAGCTCTAGACTATATCATACAATTTGCCATCTCCCATAAGGTTCTATTCTTTCTCTCAGCAACAACATTCTACTGAGGGGTGTAAGGGATTGTAAATTGATGCTGTAAACCATGCTCAGTGCAAAATTCTATAAAAGTTTGATTAACATATTCCCCCCATTATCTATGCATATCCTCTTGATAGAAAGTCCAGATTGCTTCTCCACAAATGTCTTAAAAGTCCTGAATGATTCAAAGACATCAAACTTGTACTTAAGAAAGTACACCCATGTACGTTTGGAGAAGTCATCAATAAAAGTGAGCACATAGTGGGCCCCTGAAAAGGAAGGAGTCGGAAAGGACATAAGATCACTGTGTACCAACTCTAGGGCTGCCCTAGCATGAGTGGCTCGACCCTTAGGAAAAGGATCACGATGATGTTTGACAAGGACACATCCATGACATACACCATCAATACAAGAAATCTATGGAAGCCCAATCACAAGTGCCTGAGTACTCATCTACTGTAGATATCTATAATTGACATGGCCAAAACACTCATGCCAAAGC